>APFE030279989.1:28308-49355 GCA_000404065.3 Pinus taeda | reverse complement strand
GGAACATTCTCTATTCTGCAGCAAGCAATTTAACCATGGCATGGTCCAGTTTAGATTGTTGGGCCATCCATCAAGTATGATTAGCAGCAGTATTTGAAGAGCATGATACTTCTCAAAAGCTAGTAGTGGCATTTTGACTGGCCACTTTCCTGGTCTTTAGTTTGGGGTTCATTTTCACTTTTCTCTTGACCACTTCATTTTCTTGCCCTTTGATTATTCTTTTAAGGCATACCCTCTTTTCATTTTTTAATTTTTTATAGTATGTACACAAAATATGGAACCTTTGCAGCCTGCAATGATGAACATATTTAGCCCTTCCACTGTCAATCATGAAAGATGAAACCTATTGGTATAGGAACCTAACAGGGTGAACCCGACAATAGATGGGAGAATCTCATGGGAGCGCGACAATTCATGTACTTTGGATTCAGTTGAAGAAATTGAAAGATGGCAAAATCAGTTACACAAAGTGACGACACTTAATTGCAATATGTTGATAAGATCACTGCGTTGTGTGACTACAGAAGTGCGTGACTTACCAATATATGATGGGATTTCCATGGTAGAAGAATTTGAGCACGTGGTGCCTGATCAACAGCAGTTTGATGCATTAACATGGGCACTTCGCACAGCACCCGTGGAATGGTGGAAGACATATAAAGGAAGTTTGGGAAGCTGGAGTGTTGTAGGATGATGCGCGTACGTTTTAGAAGACCCCAACTAAGGGGGATTTGTGGAAAATGGCAGAACAGCTTGCAAGCACACCTTTACCGATGGGTATAGACATATACTAAACTAACTATTCCAGCTTGCAGCAGTATTACAATAGCAGGCCCAAACAAGGTGCATTGGCAGAAGAAAAGGATCGCACTACCAAGTGTGAGGAGGGAAGCATTCGCTAAGGTACGTGAAGTCAGTAATAGGGGACAGAGGATACAATGTACAAAAGGGGACCTACGCGTCCCAATGGTTAGATGGGCGTATACGGCGCTATGCAGGAACCTAGCTACAAAGTTGAGTCCAAGGCTGCAGAATGGTATGGGAACTGAGGTCCCCGAAGAACTTCTATAGAAGGTTGTGGATGTAGCAATGTCAGCGAAGAGAATAGTGCACAAAATCCGGACTGAAGAACTCACAAGACCGTGCGAAGAGGAGTATGAAGGGATTCAGGAAACCATTCAGCAAGGGAATGCGTAACTCCGCGAACTGGAAAGAAATAGGGTACTACTGAGAATGAAGAATATGATGATGGACGCGGAGATTAAACAGCTAGAAAAGGAACTAAAGGAAGACTTTCTGAACGAAAAAACTAGAAAGTTGCAGCTAGATACGCGCAAACCTAAGGATGGATTGGAGGAGTATGACTGCGAGCTAGTTGGTCGAATGTCGTGGTTAAGGTCGCACCTCACTCTCGAGGGAAATCAGGAGAGCGTGCCACATCTAACAGTGCGTGTAGTAGCACAATAGAGACCGTGTCGCGGGTTGTTTGCCAAGACGCGACAGCAGTGCACCAAGGGGTGCGACCACCTGACTAGCTGAAGAGGAAACAGTCTCACCACTCTAGACAATTGAAAGAGAGTGCGGGACTATAAAACAGTCTATTAGGGAACTTTGCAACAACAGGGGTGCGTACAGGGTTGTTATGTCACAAGGGTCGCGGTCGCGTAGAAGGGGCTACGTTTTTGCGTGGATGGACAAGGAAGTGGCTGTTGGTGTCACTGTTCATGACAAGATGTCTGAGTTAAGGCCAAAAGGAGTGAGTGGTAGGCAATTAAGATACAAATTAAGAGCCAGATTCAGAACGCTCTATCGTAAATCTCGCATTAATGACCTGAATAAGGGAGGAACGGTCGAATTTCAATTTCAACAGGCCTATAAATCATAGCTAGTCATCCACCGAACAAACTGTGGCATCTTGAGAATTAAGTTATTGTGCTATCCAATAGGTATGGACTCGTCGAACTTCGACGCTTTGAGAGTAAGCCTAGTGTTTGCAACATTGCCAAAAGAGACGCAGGAACTTCGTGACAGTGTAATGTCGAAAACCAAGGACGCCATGCCGAGCCCAATGACAACGATGGGAGATGTACCAGAAATTCCCGGACAGGTAGTAGGACCGGTTTGGATGTCACCACGAAACCCACGGTCTGGTAAGCGATCTATGAAAGATAAGGGCAAGATGGTGAATCTTGAGACAAAAGACGGAATTTCATTTAAAATTTCATCTCTGGGCCACGTGCCCATGACGAAACTTGAATATTGGAACTTCAAGGACAGCAACAACTCTCTTGCAAAAATGCAACACAAGATTCAGCAGACATTAGGTATACTGAACTAGAGATCGTAAGCTTGCTGCTCTTGCACAAAAAGTTCATGCATTTGACATCTCAGCTAGAGCTAAAATCCTATGAGTTGTCGCTTTTTGTTAACCTAGCACAGCAGAATGAGCATAATCAATTAAGTGAATTAGTAGGGGCAATGGAGCAGGAGCTTGAAGAAGTGTTGCAGGAGGCAAGGACAGAGCAACAGATTGTAGTGCGTCGCTCACAGGGATGGTGGACCATGAAGCCTTGCCAATGTGACTCTCCACACCGATGGGATGACTCGAGGGTGAGTCACAATATTTGTGTTTGGGGCCTATTGGGCAGCAGATCCCCCGCGTAACAGTTTTGGGGCTTAAAGCCCACAATTTTGGGTAATGGTATTGTAAAGGCTCCGCGAAGTGCGCGGAGCGCGAATTGTAATGACTCAAGTCAAAGGGTTGTCCGCCCTCAAATAATGTAATGTAATGTAAAGTGAGTTGGCTTGCACATGATCTGCGGACCATGGGAATGTATAAATAGAGCTAGGCTCTAAGTGTAGAAGTCAGCCTTTTGTTAGCCTTGAGTTCAAGTGATATGTGTTTTTGAATGCGATATTCACTCTGATTCTGTAAGTCCGAGTCTTGGGTTGTAGGGGTTGGAAGAGGCTCTACAACTGTGCGCAAAGGCCTGGTAGAGTCTGCACCTGTGTGTATGGACCCCTACAACTGAGGGCGCAGGGCGGAGTTGGGATTGTAACGGAACAGAAGTTTAATAAAAGCTAAGTTCATTTGGAAACATTGTGCATCCATTCGTAGATCTGTATGTTTATCCTTCTGGTATATGTTTATGCATCTTCTTACAGTTTATGATTGCGTGCACTTGTTATGAATGTTGAAATATTGATAAGAATATTGGGCCCACAAAATTAAGTTAATATCTATAATAATAACACGGTAAGGTTAAAGGATTTAAACCGTGCTTCTTCACGCTCTTTACAGAGCTACGCGAAGGTCAGATAGTTGCGGGGAGCAGTGCGAGCACGCAGGATTAGTTCGCGAACTTCCCTAACTTCATCAAGACATCCCTAGGGTGTGGAAACTTGGTTCCAGCACCCTCCCATACTACCTCGGGTGAGACCTCAATCCGCACTCCACAGACTGTTGCTGAAAGGGCCAGTAGTTTTGGGATTTGTTCGGCTAAAACACTTCTGAACCTGGGTCAGGCCCCAACAAGCCAACACAGGGACCTTACCAACCTTCCATTATCTACCTTGAAGCTCCTAATTTCAACTCTTAGGCTCCTCAAGGTATCCATCTAGTCAAGAGAGTTTGCTTATCCTTTGTTCTCCACTGAATCTTCTTCATGCCCATGCTTTGACCTATCATAATTGTATTGAACCATCACATTACTCATTCTCTTATTTCTCATTGTCCTTTGCTACTCGTGATGTGTTGTCATTCACATGCCATTATTAGATACAAATAACACACACACACACATGTATATCTTGACCTTGAACTTGCTTTTGTGGAGTTTCCATGGTAGGGCTACTTGAAACAACAATTCATGTTATTACATCGATATCCACAAACATCATATCATCAACAATACTCCATATGCATGCATTGTAAATAAACTATATCAGTCAACACAAATTTTTAGCTCACACAATGATCAATCACACACACACACACACACAGATATATATATACTCACACACACACACATCTGCTTGACATCTATTGTATTGTTCTAAGGTGTCATTAGCCTCAAAATTTCCAATGTTGAAACCTTTATTATGATACGAACTATAAACACACCCCCTTACCCTTAGAAGTGTATTTACTATGCTAACCCAACTTCCCTGGTAAAGATAGAGAAATGGGGTGAATTTTTTTTTACTTCTTCCAAGTTTCTAAAACTCAGTTTGCATGTGATCATCATATTCATCCCAACAAGACTTTTCTAGTGATATACTTTTTTTCCAATTTGGACTCCAAGATTACAAGTTAGTGTCTTCTAAAGATTTACCAATTCAAATGTGTCACTTCTCTTTTCTTGCCACATGGTACCCATGTGGTCCCTACATGGCATGTCACTACACTACCATGTGGTCGAAGCTCTAGGGAATATAGTGGCACTTTGTCATGTGGAGTACCTCGATGCCCCTTACTTTGCATTACCCCTCCACCATTGCATGTGATTTTAATGTCCACACACACACAAGATATATATATAATATATCTAATATATATATATATATATATATATATATATATATATATATATATAGATAGATAGATAGATAGATAGATAGATAGATAGATATAGATATATCAAATGTAGTTGTTGCCATTGATGTCAACCTAGTGGCTTGGGTTGCAGGTGAGCTGGAAAACACTTGTATGTTTAGTTACAAGTGGCTTGTACATGGATGATGTGTTGAATTGATTTTAACATATATACTAGCATGGAGATGTGAGGACAGAGCTATGATTTGCAGGTGTTACCTACAAAGTGTGGGTAGAGGAAGTCATGGTACTCATGATCATGTTGTTGCATAGATTTGGATGGTGGTGTGTTACACTTCCCATGATGACCAGATTATTTGAGGTGTTGCATGGCCAGTACAAAATAGATATGTGATGACCTCCTTGTTCATGATGTTGCTATAGGTGTTACTATCTATTCATGATGTTACTACATGAGTTAGAGTCCAAAAGCCTTGTTGATTAGGTCTCTATGTCCTGAATGAGGTCCTTATGTTGATGATATGATACATAGGTTTTGGAGAGGATCGACAAGTGTAGGAGGATGCTTGAGTTGGTTATACAAGGTCTAGAGGATGTTTGACATGTTCTGTAGTTACATATTGATGCCAGAGTTGTTGTGAAGTGGGTTGACGGCCCAGGTGTTTGTATGGTTGTTGTTTGGCATCCAATTCAACATATTTTGACTTGTGATGATGATGGTGATGTAACATTGGTTTGGTAAAGTGTTTCAGAGGTGACAGTGGCTTCTAGAGGTCCTATAGAGGCTTGTCAAGCTCTGGAAGAAATTTGGGCAGGATCTAAGGTGATTTGATTGGTTTTTTCTAATCCTCTGCCCCAACCACATGGAGCTAAGCTTGTGAATGTGGTTGAAGGTCTTAAACCACTGGGAAGAATGCATATCCTTATGATTTCAGTCGAGATCCAACAGTCTTGTGAATGTGAATAAGACTTTTAGCAAGAATTGTTCCAAATTCCTCGTGCATCTCAACTAATTTTGGTATTATCGCAACGTTCTTGATCAAAAATTTCCAGTATATGATTGAAAAAAGTAAGGAAGCTTCTAGAAGTTGGTTAAAATTAAAATATCCATCATATAGTGGAGAAGAGTGACTAGATCAAGTCGAGGAGTTGGATCCGAGAAAATTGAGAAATTTGAAAAGAATTGTTCAATGCTCCATAACATGTAGCATTTACTAATTTAACCATCTCAGAAAATGTTAAATAAAGAAAGGATTTGAGTTCATTTGGTTGGTTCCACTAAGAGTGTGAGAGCATGCCCTTGTGAGGGAATTGAGAGTGAGCAAATATTGCAACAGCTACTCACATATTTTTGTCATGTTTTATCAGAGTGTTGTATGCAAAAATCATAAATAAAATTGAGAAGAGAAATCAACATTTCATGTGTTGGAGGTGCCAGATAATTGGGAAATTGTGGTGTGGTAGAGAGAAGAGTTTGGTGTAAGAAGAAGAGAATAATTCCCCTCCTTTGGGCAGATTTTTTGATTCACATTTTGTGTTCCAAAACGATGGTGTTGGTGGGTTTCTCATGTTGATCAGATTGAGAACCCAGTTTAAAAATGCATGAAATGTGATTTGCGTGGAGGAAGTGAAGGTGTGGAGGCTTCATAGTAGACAATGATTCGGCGGATTTATCCGAAGGAATAGGGAAATTGAAAGAAAAAAATTCTATATCTAATATGAGTTGGATAGTCCAATAGGAGTTGGGCGATGATTGTTGCTCATGAGGTCTTCCAGAAAATAGATTTCCATAGATCCGTGAGAGAAACACATTTCCTAACTGATAGGTGTCAGTGTACTGTGAAGGAAGCCAAATCTTCCAGCTTATGGTTGTAAGCTAATCCATGTAAAATTTGTTCAGTAGATTAATAGAAGAATTGAGCAATGCAGCAGCAGCAGGGTGGTTTTTCCCTCGAAAGGGTTTCCACAAAAAATACTTGTGTCCTTATGTGCGCATGCTTATGTTGATTTTTATCATGTTTATTATGTTATGATTTATCGTTGCTTTCATGCTTTTATAAGCTAATATTGTGTATGTGTGTTGTAAATTGGTAATCTTACAAAAAGATTTTAATTTGATATAAAGGCCATCACTATTAATTAACCCCCCCCACACCCACCCCCTCCTCAGTAATGATATAATTTCCAACAGTGGCAGAAGCATATAAATATTTTACACACACACACATACACAGATATATTTGTGTGTGTGTGTGTGTGTGTGTGTGTGAAATTTATATGAGTGGGCCACATCTGATGTGAGTGTGTGTGTGTGTGTGTGTGTGTGTGTGTGTGCATGCACACACACACATACACACATATATATAAATGTGTGTGTATGTGTTATATAAAATACATATACATGCACGTTGATACACCTTCGTGTGGGCCTAAACTAATCGGCACAAGCTTATGGGTTGTCTAGGATACGTTCAACAAACATTATATAAGTGTATCAAACATTTTATCCCAACCCCACTGTAAATAGTAATTACCTGGGCTCACCATGTTCATTATTCCACATGAAGATTCATGTAATACCACTGCCCATACAGTGACTTCAATGACCTATACAATTATGTTTCATTCCCATAACTAAACGATGTCGAAATCAAGTCATGGCTTCAACATATGAATATTTAGGCACCTATTTTATCCCTCACACTTGAGGCAAAATTCGTGTACAGAAGATAGGTTCAGGATACGCACACCCGCGTTAAGGCCTATTCGATATTGCATAGGTTATTTCAATTACAATATTTAATCTTTATGCAACTAACATAACATATTAACTGCAACTGTAACCATGGCTAAGTAAACTAGGCATTAAGCCTAAATATCGGGAATTCCACTCAACGATCACACACACATATATGTATATATACTTCTATACTTTATATGTATTCTCATGTTTTCATATAACCATTAGTATAGGTTTCTAGGCATTTATTACATCCACTCAAGTGAGGTATGTATACATCATGATATCATTCATGTTAGTGAATTTACTAGTGCTATAACAATGACACAGGTTTCCTTGTACAAGCCCATTGCAGTTTTGAGTCATCATTGCTTCAACTCACTGGTCAAGATCAAGGTTTAATTAGATTACACAAAATATTCTAATTGAACAAGTGTTTACTCACCAACCTCACAATTGAAATAATTTTGTGCATATAACATTAACAAGGAATGTTAGTGTAGAACCACAGCCATAAGGAAGAAGTTATCAGAACCTCATTCTTTTAATCATGGGATAACTAAGCACCCTTCATGCAATCAATTCAAAATTGGATTAACCACCTAAACATAACTTCATGGGACAAGATATAAGGAGGTAGTTATCTTGCATTGAAATTGAAGTTGGGAAACTGAGTCTAGGACAACAACTCTTTTCCCAACCGTAGACCAACTGCAGTCAATTCTCACTTGCAGCTATCACCCTCGAGCTAGATTCCAGGGACTAAAGGGGTTTCTGCTCAAGGGGTTAAACTCCAATTTCCAGTTGATCTAGGGATTCGATAGGTTCTCCCACCTCCACCCATCAACTATTAAAAAATCAACAATGTAGAGGGGGTCAAGAGGCATGTTACCTCCACCCTTCAATTACCACATATTGGTTCCACCCATCATGGTAAATCCAAAACCTACTATAAAAACAACCATAGCAAGAAACGCCTTCATAAATCCTCCTCTTTAGGAATCTAAGGGACAATCCTCCACCCCAACCATTAAGGAACTCCATAGAAAACCATCTCTACCCTCTGGATAACAAGGAATTGAGAGGCCATTGTTCCTCACCTTAGAGCACTTTCTTTGCGCCATATTGTCAATCAAAAACTTATTTCTCTTTTTCCTTTGTGTGCTCCCCCTACCTTCGAGGTCCCTCTTTTCCTTTCTCCCTTGTACAGTCCTTCAGACAGATACCTTTGCCTGCCAAAATCTTGTCCACCCATTAAAATAGTGCCACCTTCGTATATGTCCCCCAAATTTGCTTGTTATTTGTTAGTTTATTTGCAGTGGGTGGCTAGTACATCTTACAAGCTGGGAGTTTCTCCATTTTTCTTTTTAATTCTCGTCCCTGATTCCTTGCATGCCACTACAAAGAAGCACATTTTTTTGTCCTTTGTGTCCAACTAATAACATAATATAAATTGTCCCTTTTTTTTCACAATTGTCAACTTCCACAAACCAGTTTAGATTTCCTATTGTAAGGAAACTTTAAAATATCCCAAGAAAGTTACCCCCCTCAGCACTGGAATTTATGTCCTAATTCCCAAGCATTTTTTTAATATTTTTTTACATTGTATACATAAGTGAAAAATAGTCGAGGTTGTCACAAGTGCTCGTCATCGAGGATGTGTGGGAGTATTTTGTATTGGAGATTAGCTCATTGAGGCATCACCCATCCTTAAGAGGCAAATGGAAAGGAGTGGATTTGTTACATAAAAATATCATTGTATGGTATTACCCTACTTTAAGGGTACTCTGATAAATACATTATGGAGCATTTTCTATATCTCTTGTCTTATTCATTTTTCTTGGGTTAAGGATCACAACACCAATAGCATTCAAATATGACTATGACAATCTTTAATCTCCCTTCTTAGCTATCACAAATTTGTTTTCCTCAACAACTAGCAAGAATCCCACTCCAAACATTGGTAAATATAAGTAAAATGAACAATCAAATGATAACAAATGGTCACAAAGGGTTTTTATCAATCCATAAAAAAGAGCCATGAGTTGGAGGGATTGATAGGGCTTGTTACCATTCCATTTAGTAGGTTGTTGAAGACTGATACAACTCATTATGGTCTTGATGAGAGTGTTGGACCTGCCAACATTCAAAGGCATCTCCTCGATATGTGGTCCCAATTAGACCTCACACTGTTTGGGATAGAAGCCCCATCTGAAATACGTCATGGTTACCATTTTCTTTAAGGTTTGCCTTGGCTCTAACTGTCAGAGAGAGAGATTAATGCATATGTGCCTTCAAAAAGCAAGTGAGTGTGCCTGGTGAGTGTTCGGTCGTAGGTGTGTCAAGGTTCTTCTATTCCGGAGGGAAAAATAAAGTGAGACTCTAAGAGAGAGGTAGTAGTACCACTCTGGTTGAGACACACACAAACAAGAGAGATTTGTTTAACATCCAGCAGAATAGTCCATAAATATGCCATGATCATTGCAACCATTACATCATATTATCAATATGATAAGAATCATATTGAGAATGTGAAAACAAACATGAATCATAAACATTCACATAACAATCTTACAAATATTCATAATCCATGCATGAAGAATGTGTTAGCCATCAGGCTTCATATATTATGTAAAATTCCTATGACACATGTATACAATGAACACCAATATCTCCAACAGTGGAGCGTTGGAGCCACTACTTGCTCCCCAAAAGAACTAGCTTGTCTCTATGATGCCTTGTCGGAGGAGCCAAGGTGAAAATTCTTTGCTTGTACAATGAGGGTGTATATATAACCAATGGGGTTATCCTTCACCTCCATTGTGACTCTTTGAATACCCTCATGATCGTTTGAATTCCCTATTACTTTTCGACTTTTACATGACTCTTCATATTCTATACATGTCCTTTGGACTTCCACTTTACAATACATTTTTGGATAAGAATTTACATAATCCATAAAATGATGTGACATATGATTACTCATGACATGACATGACATGAGACTGATAGCATGGCAATGTCAATCCATTCTTGTTGCTTCTTTATATATTTCTCCTTGAGAATGATCTATTTTCCACCTCCATATGGCTTAGAGATGAGGAGTCTTTAGTGTTATCAAGTCTTGAGTTGTGGTCGCAAACTGATGTCCCTTTTCTTTCTCTTAATCGATTTACTTGTATCTTCAACTACAGAGGTGTCTTCTAGAATTTTATCCTTCTCCATCTCCTTCTCCATCATCCTTTCATAGAGTACCTACACCTACAATTCACTCATGAAAAGACGACATGAGTCTGATAAACCCCTAGTCTAAGATGTTACATGATTAGCCACTGACTGAATCAGAACAACATGGCAAGCTAAGGGAGAGGCTCAGTGACTACACAATTGCTCATCTTGGGAATTCAAGGGGCAGGTCTGAGCCTTGAGACTGTGCAATGTATAGTTTAGGTTGGACTGGGCTTGAATATTGTGTAGTTGAGGAGCTCAAGGAGCCAAGCTGAGGGCTTGATGACTGAATTTTCCCACTACGCAGTGTTGGAAGGACAGGGAGGCTAGGTCATTTCTCAATTGCGCAATTCAAGAGCTCAAGGGTTGGGCTTGAGGACTGGGATTTCATAATGTGCAGTTCATGCCTGGCTGGAGGGAAGGATTTTGTATTTTTAGAGCTCAAGGGTCGAGCTTGAGCACTAAGACTATGTAATGCACAGTTCTGTGAGGCAGGAATTGCGCAGTATGTAGTGCCAAAGGCAGGGTTATCGCTTGAGGATTGACACTACACAATGGGCAATCAGGAAGTCTAAGTGAGAATATGTTTCCCATTCGAGAAGTTTTCCAAATTTGACTAAGTGTGGGATCTATGAAGCTTATGTAAAAAACAACAAGACTTGACTATGATCACACACTTAGAACACTTGACGACACAACATAGATCACCCATAATACATTAACAACATACTTACCTCAATGCGATGACTTACGCCAAGTGTGACACCAAAGATACATTATGTGATGATTATGACGACACTTGTGCGATAGTGCTTGAAACTTTGGAAATGAGTGCAAAACATGTTTACATGGTAAGACCAAATCATTTACGTAAAGGTTACCCCTTGAAACCACCAAAACTATCTTTTGTACTATTGAATTTCCACAACCTTGGGTCTAGGTTAGAGTCTTAAAATCACTAACGCTACCAAACCAAGAATCTCAACCATAAACTACTTTACATAGCGGAAATATAAAGCAGTAAATCAAACATGCAAAAATATACACAATTTTTAACAAATTGTACAATATGTACAACCCCAATATTCGTTATATTAAACCAAATCTAAATAATACAACAGTGTATGGTATACAAGATACAATGATGAACATGTTGCGCGGACTCAATGTTGTATCTTGTCTTGTTGGTCCTTCACCCCTGTACTTCTCACTACTTGTGCCTTAGTCCATCAAGGTCACAACACATCGAGACTCTAGGAGGACTTCCATCTAACACTATTGCATTTCACTGCTATAGCATGTACATGAGTTGATCCAATTTGCTCTTTGGGTTGGCCAATTCTCGAGCTCCAATATGCTAGGCTAGCAGTCACCTTTGTCCATCAAGGTAATGCACTTCGGCACCAAACATCACCCAACCTTCAGCTCCTCTTCATCACTTCAAGATAGCTTGTCTATGGCTATTTTTGGGCTTTCAACATGCTACCCTCCATCAGACCAATGATTCCCATACTACATTGTAGGTTCTTCTCCTATGATGGACTCTTCACCACCACAGAAGGTCCTCCACATGGCACCAACATGTTGCTCCAATTTTGATCCAAATTCGGTCAACTCCTTTGACCCAACACACCTCCAAATACTACTCCAAATATGTTTGTACATTATTGTTCGTGATTGTTCTAGTTAGGGAATTATGGTACACTACTACAGCCCTAAACTTCTTCCACAGTCCTTGAACAACCCTCTAAAAATCTGTGGCACACCCTTAAGAGATACCTCATTTTCTACGTTGCTACATAGGGTCAATATCAACCCTTAATCAGCCCCTACACAATCCTTGCTCTGGTGCTATGGCATGCAGCCTAGCACACAGCAGTCCTGTAGCCTTTAGTCACTCAAAACATTGCCGAAACAAGCAGTGTTTAACCCTTAAGGGCTTGGCCTAGCACACAACATACTCGGCCTCCATTACAGCAACTCATACCCTGTAATAAACACTAAATATTCCTCCTTTTTCTTGTTGTTCTTACCTCCTTATCATGTGGCTAGGGCATAGAGAGGTCCAACGAGTCCTCTTCTAGAGATTTCGTTGCATAAGATGGATGCCTTAATGCCTCTACATCACCCTCTATTTATACATAAATGAGGGGCTCCTTCCTAAGACATCATACAAGAGCTACTAGCTTGTCATAAGCCTAAAACACCTTAGGTCAACCTTGACATATAAGTGCAAACACATCATATAACTTCAAAAATTCATATTTCCACTTCTACAACTTAGAATCCAATGATTCTCAAAGAGTTGGATTCTCCTTTTCGCCCTTTATCGTCTCATGCCATCACATGTATAAATGTGCTCCCGGAAATGCCCAAGACATGTTTTGGTGTAAAACCCCATCCTTGGCTTCCAAGCCCACAAGTAATCCTTGTGGAGATTTTCCCTCCAAACCTCGAACCCTAGGGCTTGGAGTACCTCCCAAGCTACACAAATCAACACTCCCTCTTAGTGAGGGAGGTACTTCTAAGACTAGGAAGTATCTCGTCATCATCATCATTGCTCACAACACTTTCCCAACTCCTGGCGTTCACAATCACAACAATCCATGTACAGGGAACTACGCCCTTCTCGAAAGTGTCGCTGTCATTGGAAGCATATTTATTCTTCTTCTTCATTTGTATCACTTTCCAATATCTCCATGATTCCTTCTTGGTATTTGTAGGAGCACCCTTTTCTACCCACTAACCACGCGCTCTTCTTGGGCTGCAAAGTCTCCCTATGAACCTGCAAGCTCCCTTTCAAACTCGACTCTATCTGAAATCTGGACCTTCTTCTTAGGAACTTGTACCTGCTCCTCTGAAGCCTACACTTGCTCCACCTACTTCTTTCCATGATCCACAATCTTTCCCTTCAACCTGTAGAGACCATACTCTCTAACTCTATTTACAATCCCAACAGAAATAGAGCCTCTAGGCTGGAGTCTTGCCTTCCCATCTTGGAACAAGACCTCAAACCCCTTCCTCTTGATCATAGAGATAGAAATCACACTATATCTGAGTCCTAGTACAAATAGTACATCGTATACCCGTATCACACATCATGTCTCCATTCTGAATGGTACAACACCCGATCCTCAGATCTCCAGTTGACTCTTGTCACCCAACACCATGTGCAACTTCAAGTCCCATTCAGCTAGAGTCCCAAAAACCTCCTCTGACTCTGTCATATGCTTCGTCGCACCATTGTCAACGTATCATACATCCTCATTGATAGTAACCTACTAGAAATGAGAAATCATAGCAAATTCCTTCTCTTCCAGTCTCTTGGTGAAGTCATCTATCTCAGCTAAAGTGGCAGTTGATGGGCCTCTAAATTAGACATAAATTGAGGTCCATGCCTCTGAATTAAACATAAATTAAGGCCCATTTGACTATCCTTCAGCACATTAAACCTCTATTTTTGCATTAGATAATGCATTTTTAACTTTAATATATCCATTAGGAAGGTTTACGAATAATTGCATATTTGTGCCTAATATTATTTATTTGTGTGGAATATTATTAGAATATTCGGCAGATTATGAAGATTTGGAGGAGGAGATAATTTAGGGCCTTGCTCCCTACTATAGGAAGATAAATATTAAATAATAAATCAACAAGATATTATGGAATTATGGCACAGATTGTGGAACTCCAATGGTTCAGAAAATCTAGGAATGTGTTCCCTGTCACTTAATGCAGATTCCTAGTATTGGGAACCAAATCCACTAATCAAGGGATTTTGGTGGGGAAAGCTTCCTCCTTTCATAGGGAATGATTCCTAATCATTTTGTATAAGTACCAAGTCGAATTTTCCTCAAGGGATAGATTCTTATTAGTCTTCTTGTGGAGAGAACTCGTATTTTTTCACCTCCACTGTATTTTCTTGCAGGGATGTAATGGTATTGATGAAAATAATAAAGATTGGTGTCATGTTCAGCTTCTAAATATTGTTCTCCTCCATAGGTATTTGATTTTCCTTGGGCTTATCCATCCCAGAAGCCTTAGAGCCCTTTTGTATCATTTTTTTTTATTCTTTTCACTTCGTATTCACATGCATCTCTTGTTTTTGTTTCTTTCTATTTCTGCATTTAGTATTAATGATTTCTTGTTGTAGGATTGGCTTAAATGGTTTATGTAAATTATTTTTTAGGTTCACAAGCATCATTTAATACTTGTAAAATATTTTGAAGATCATAATAATCATTGAGTTACTTGGATTAGTTTTCTTATTCCCAAATCTAGATTTCTCGAACTCCTTTGTGGCAAATAGCAGCAAATTTCTGCTATTTTTTAGAGCATTCTAATGAGCTTCAATCAAGTTGGTTTCACTTGAATTAGATCAAAAAAACATTATATTTAATAACAAAATTCACCCCATTTCATTTGCACTTTATTAGTTTAGGCATTTGATAGATTTATTGGCTCACTAGTTCTTGAATTTATGATTTTTAGACTACTAATTTTCCGTTATTTAATAAATCTTTCCCATGTATAGATGAATTTGTGGATAGATGCAGACAATAATGTGTGTTTTTGTAGGAGCTTCTACATTGCAGGGATACCTCATCTCATTCTCCTCATCCAAGCCTCATCCATCCATGTCGCCAAAATCCACTAAAATCTCAATCTGAATTCTTGTTTTATAAGCAAAAAATAGCCATTTCCATTGAGCAAATCTACCCATCTTGAAGCCCTTGCTTGAGTTATGGGTAGTTTCCACCACCTCCATTCCTTATTCTTCCATTATGCACCTTTCCCAAGCTCCATTCCACCTTCTAGACCACTTCCTAAGCTTCTAGTCTGTTTTTTGTAATAAAACAAGGGATCTTGTAAACATCCTGTAGGAACTAGTACATCCTGTAGGAAATCTTGTAGAGGCCTATTTTGAGCCCAAATTGAGAAAAATCATAATTTAAGCTAGGATTGGGTCTCTACTTGACCTCCAAGCCATCAAAACCATTCTACCCCTCTTCCTCCACACCCCTCTCCCCTGCCAAAGAACAAGGAAAGATTAGCATTTGCATTTACAAAATGAAAAGATAAAGAAAAATAGTTCTTTTTACTTCTTAATTAGGACATGCATGCAACAGTTAATACTTCCTAGATCTTATTCCATGCTCAGTTAGTTTAAATAATCACATGTGATAAATAGGGTTAAGTTAGGTTTCTTTTACATTTAGTTCATGATCTTTATGCAATTAGAATATATTTCTTTCCTTGTACATTATTTCTTGCAATAGGTTAGGGTTTCCATTTCGAGCAGTTCATTTTCTACAATTATTTTAGGATTTGATTTCAGTACATGCATTCCATTACATCATGACAGCAAAGGAATGACACATTGTATGCTACACATATAATGTTGATACCTCTTAAGTTTGTACGAACCCCGGGTTGATAATTAAAGTCAGTAGCCTTGGGAGTTGTAGAATTCTTGTTGCAATACCGAGGCTCATCAGCAACATCAGCAGCCTGCTGTCCTTTCCTTTTCTCATTATATCCCTTCTTCTTCATCAAACATATCAATGAATAATGACCCATCTCACCACAATTGAAACACTTGACTTTATTCAAGTCCTCCTTTTGCTTACCCTTCATTCGTGCTGCAAGTGTTACATCATCATCGAAAGACTTCTTCTTTGGATGAAGATCCTTTCCTCACAACTCTTCCTGAATGAAGTCATCCCACAGCCTATCCCAGTCTGCCTGGAAACAATCCCTTTAATGAAGAGCTTCCATTACTTGATGAACTCTTTCAAGGAAATCCTTACCATATCTCCATTTGAGATAGTCACACTGATGGCAGAAATCTCATCTTTGACCTGAGACAATCTCATCAAATATGAGGTCATGCTTTCACCCTTTATCATCTTGGTGGACTTCAACTTATCCTCCAATACCAGTACCCGATTCCCATTCTTATTCTGGAACAAAATCAGAAGAGTCATCCACATCTCATGTGCATTTTTCTTCCTAGAAAAATGAGGTACTAAGGCATCCTTCACACCATCTAGAATGATTAATCTATCTCTCGCATCCAAATATTCATATATTTCTAGCTCCTTAGGATTAGTTTGTTTCTTGATCTCTTTCTCAGTGAACTCCCAGATCTTGTTGACCTGCAAGACCGACTTGATCCTTTCCTTCCATGGAGTACAGTTGGACAAACCCTCCAACCCGTCCTCATACTGGAGACCTACCTACAACTTCGACATTTTCACTTACAATGTGACGAACTCCCTCTTAAGATGTACTTCGTTGTGCACAATTCTAATTTACTTACTTCCAAAGTAGCTCAGGCACACTCTGATACCATGTTGAATTTCCATGACCTTGGGTCTAGGTTAGATTCTTAAAATCACTTACGCTACCAAACGAAGAATCTCAACCATAAACTACTTTGCACATCAGAAATATAAAGCAGTAAATCATACATGCACAAATATACACAGTTTTTAATAAATTGTATGATATGTAAAACCCAAATATTTGTTATATTAAACTAAATATTAATAATAAAATAGTCTATGGTATACAAGATACAATGACAAACATGTTGCGCAGACTTAATGTTGTATATTGTCCTTCCGGTCCTTCGCACCTATATTGCTCACTAGTTGTGCCTTAGTTCGTCAAGGTCACAACACATCAAGGCTCCAGGAGGGCTGCCACCTAACACTGTTGCATGTCACTTTTGTAGCATGTACACGGGCTAATTCAATATTCTCTCTGGGTTGGCCAATTCCTGAGCTCCAATCTTCCAGGTTAGTAGTCACCTTTTTCCATCAAGGTACTACACTTCGGCACCAAACTTCACCCAACCTTTATCTCCTCTTCATCACTTCAAGATAGTTTTTCTAGGGCTAATTTGGGATATCAACATGCTTCCCTCCAAGCCTTGTTGTGGTGCGATGGCTTACGACCTATCACACAATAGTCTTGTAGCCTTCGGTCCCTCAAAACAATGCCCAAACAAGTAGCGTTTAGCCCTTAAGGGATCAGCTTAGCACACATCACACTCAGCCTCGATTACAACAACTTGGACACTATAATAAACCCAAAACAGTCCTCCTTTTTCTCATTGTTCCTTCCTCATTATGTTGCGTCTAGGGCATAGAGATGTCCCTTCTTCAACAAGTGCTCTTCTAGAGATTGGTTGCACAATATGGATGCCTTAATGGCTCTACATCACCCTCTATTTATACATAAATTAGGGGCTCCTTCCTAAAATGTCATACAAGGGTTGACAACTTGTCACAAGCCTAAAACACCTTAGGTAGACCTTGACATATAGTGCAAACTCATCATATAGCTTCAAAAATTCATATCTCCACTTCTACAATTTGGAATTTGACGATTCTCGAAGCATTGGATTCTCTTTTCCGCCCTCTATCATCTCATTCCATCACATGTACAAATGTGCTCCTGGAAATGCCCAAAACATGTTTCGGTGCAAAACCCGATACTTGGGTTCCAAGCCCACAAGTGACCCTTGTGGCGCTTTTCCCTCCAAACCCTGAACCCTAGGGCTTGGAGCACCTCCCAAGCTACACAAATCAACATGTACAACATGCAACACTTGACATGAAAAAATATGACACTTGGATTTTATTGCAAATGGGACCAAAACACTTAGAGAAAACACATGCAATAAGTCTTAATGCTTGCGACAACAATATACAAGGTCAAAGTAGGCTCTGAAATTTGGGTGTAGGCCAAAATTTTGGAGGGTGTTGTAGCAGCGACAACACTTGGCAACACACTGTTAGAATTCTAGCTTTTTTGTCTAGGTTTATTCTTTTATTCAAGGTTTAGTTCTTTGAGGAGTATTCATTCATCGTGCAGATCACTTTGGTTTCCCCACTTACACTGTGAACTAACATAGTCCCCTCCCTCCCTTCTCAATTGAACAAAACTTAAGATCAACAATATTGCTATGTTTCAAATAAAAAAGGGGGAGTGTAGTTCATGAGCTTTATATTTTTAGAGTATATTTTTTCATCTCTGGTGTTGCTCTACTACCAATCAGCCTAGACATTACCCCGACAGAATCACTTTAGGAACACAAACATTGCTTCGCTGCTAGCGAGCCTGGATAGTACCCCAGCAGAGTTGCTTACTTCACCTCTCTGCATAGGAATCCTTTCTCTTATTTCAAATTTTTTTATATATTTATATAGGACTTTCCACGGGCACATTCATTTCATGGGTGGAAGAGGGATCCCAACTTATTGAGAGCAGAAGAGGTCGTTCCTTTAGAGAAGCATATAAAGACCTCTAATTTAGGTTTACTCGTTTAGATTTTTTCCCTTTACCTCTTCTACTTGATTGAATAAACGTGAAAACACTGAAACATAAAGAATCGAGTACGGGTGTAAGGCTTCCATAATAGACACAGGTATCATGGTTCAACACAAAACTCTCCTTACGGAAGGATCTTATTTTCCATCATAACATCATTGACCAAAAGACTTAATCGAAACAAAGAAGGAGGATCGAAGGTTAGCCAAATCTTGTAATGTCACAAGACTCCTGTCAACTTATCCACACACAAAGAAGCCATAAAACATGTTCAATATGACGCTTATTTGCATAAACAAAAATGAAATGCAAGACCAAACAAAACAAGGAAACAAGAAAGCGAATAATGTACATATGTTAGGGCACAACCCTAGATCATTATTGAAAATGTTGTTTTAAATCTTGGTCATTAACAGGAAGAGAGTCAATCTTCTCATCTAAAGATTGAAGGCAATATGTGTGTTGGCCAAGATTCTTGCGCATTGTAAATGGTCTGATCCATAGGATTGGAACTTATTATGTTTTCCTTTCTCTTCATGGGCTTTGTCCCGTTTCAAGGCTAGGTCACCCACATTGAATTCATTTTTCCTTATAGACTTATTGTCAAACCACCTCTTGATACGACTCTAATGAATAGAAAATTTATCTTTGGATTTTTGTCTTTATTCATGCATCTTGTGAAGGGTGTCTATCCTACTTTGAACCAATAAGCATGGCTTTCCCTAAGATTCTTGTGAAAGTTGATGGGTAGGAAAATAGATGTTTGAGGGTAGAATGGCTTCTTTTCCATACACCAGTAAGTAGGGATATGTATTCAGAGTAGGCATGACTTGGTCAGCCCATAAGGTATTCACCAAAATAGCATTCCAGTTCCTCTGTTCAGAGAAAAAGATCTTCTTAATGATGGGGTTGAGGTTCTTATTGATGGACTTAGAAAGATCGTTTCCATATGGATAGAAATTAGTTTAGTGCACCAAACATGGAAATGATATTATGTTTGAGGAAGTTGATGACTTCCTGATTATTCACTTGCTTGAGTGGAACTGCTTATGTCCACCGGGAAAAGTAATCTATCGCAGTGATAATATAGCAGTGTTGCTTCATTGAGTGCTGAAAAATCTCACCAATGACATCTAGACCCCATTGTTGAAATGGTTCTTCCATAGCGATAGGTTGCAATGAGGAAACTTCCTTCTTTCCTCTGTTGACACACTTCTGACAGACCAGACACTTGCGGGCATATGCGTGAGCATCTTTGAATAATGTGGGCCAATAAAAATGGTCTTGCATGACTTTGTTCTTTGTAGTGTCACCCACAAAGTGTCCTTCAACTGGTACATCATGGATATTATGCAACACTTTCTATGGATCATGTGCTTCCAAGCATCTGAGCAATACTCCGTTATGGTGCTTTCCAAAACGCACCCCATGCACCAACTGGTAAGATATTCTTTCAACCTAACTGCCCTCTTTTGTCATGTGGATAAGTGAGAGGGAAAAGTTCCATGCTTAAGATACTAACGCATATCTGTGGACCAAGGGTTTGAGATAGTAGTGGGGGTAGCTCACTCAATGTTGTACATCTTGATTTCCTGCTCCCACCCAGATGGATAATCATCTGTTGTATTCACTGCTTTTGTTGCTAACCAACATAGGACATGCCCCTTAATAGTGTGAACTTGTTTGAATTATAGATCATACTCTTGTAAACCAGTCATCCAATTCACTCTTCTCTCACCTAACTCTTGTTGGACAAACAACAATCTAAATGTTGGTTGCAGAACAAAGATAATACAATGATTTTTCAAAAGATAGGGTCAGAAGTGCTTCACCACCTTATATATTGCATACACATGTTTATTGATGGCAAGATAGTTAAGTTCAAGTCCTTGTAGGCTAGCAATCATAAAAGATATTGGTTGCTCGTTATTCTAATCATCCTTTTGTGTAAGCATGGCGTTAAGAGAAATATTAGAAGTAAAGGTGTAGAGCAGAAAATCCTTGTTGAAATATGGGTTGTACAAGGCTAGTGCTTCTATGATAGATTACTTAATATGGGAAGATGCATATTTTTCCCTTTTGTCCCACTTGTAAATTTGTTATGAAACCAGCTCAAGAAAAGATAGAAAAGATAGATCAACACCTTAGAATTCAGCCTCTTCGAGGGGGCAACCTCCTTTA
>APFE030279989.1:1305-26705 GCA_000404065.3 Pinus taeda | reverse complement strand
AAAATTATTAATATAGTAATAACATGAATTAAAACTATTAATATAGTAGTGTTATGAAACCAACTCACAAAAATATAGAAAAGATAGATCAACGCCTTAGAATTCAGCCTCTTCGACGGGGCAACCTCCTTTACATTACATAAATGAGAAATTCTTGGATGATACAAATGAAAAGACCTCCTTTATATATATAGGAGTCTAAGGGGTCATAACATAATCAGAGCGACATAGCAATAATAATGTAAGGGCACAATAATAACAATAATGGGCTTCTATGGGGCACAATAGTAACAATATGGGCACTACATGGGTACATCAATATAATAAGTGGGTTGTACTAATAACAATAAGGGGTTACACTAGTAGTATAGGGGCCTAACAAAATTACGTCCTTCTTCACCATCTCCTGCATAGGTCACAATTTGAGCATAATAGAAGATGAACTTGCAGAGAAAGTTTATCTTCCCTAGGAAGGACTACATGGATTTCCTGTTCACTGGGAAGGGAATCTGCATAATAACCCTGACCCTTTTAGGGTCTACTTTAATCCCACTTTTCGCTATAATATGGCCCAAGAGGTTTCCCTCAGACACTACAAAAATGCTCTTCTTGGGATTAAGAGATATCATGTATTTCCAACATCACTCAAAGATTTGCTTCAAGTGGCATAGGTGGTCAGACATCTTCTTTGAAAACATCATGACATCATCAAGATACACCACCAAAATTTGACTGATCATTCCATGAAATTCGATGTCCATCGCATGTTTAAAGGTTGCACCAACATTAACTAGCCCAAAAGGAATTCTTCTAAATATGAACATGCCCCACTTCATTAAAAAAATAGTTTTTAGTCCGTTAGACTTTGAGACCAGAACCTAGTTGTAGACAGAATATCCATCAAGTAAAGAAAACATTTATTGTCTGTAATATTTGTTCAATTGAAGACATAGGGTAATTGTCTTTGTCCGAGGTGCAGTTGAGATTTCAGAAATCCATGCACAAGCGTATTTCCCCGGACTTCTTTCTTACTAGGACCAGATTAGACACCCATGTTGAATGCCACACTTTGTAAATAATTTGAACATCTAGAATTTTCCTCAAATCCTTCTGAATCAGGGGCTCAAGCGTCAGATGCACCTTGCACAGCTTCTGCTAAAAAGGCTTGGGCCCTTTCTAATTAGGATAACATGATAGATTATTCGTGTGTCGTAATATTTGAGCTCATCGTATGTCCATGTGAAAAAATCTCGGTACTTCTTGAATAGGAGAATAAAGGCTTGCTGCTCTTAAAGTGTGCAACAAGTGTCGATATTAACAAACTTTAGATCTTTCTTTGTTACAAGATTAATCTGCTCATGCGATAGTGTTAAGTTGTGGGTTTTGGTGTAGACTGGTGCTCTAAAGTGATTCTACAAGTCATACAACTTTTGTAATGATATCACGCCATTCAAGATGGGGTTCCCCTTGCTTGCCTAAGCTTTATCTTGCAACGCTTTATTGTGCTTGTCTTTATCAATGGCTACATCTTTGAATACATCAGTGTTCGCCATGAAATGCAGAATCTATTGTTCATCATTAAAAACACGTAAATTAATGATATTATTAGGGACAGATTTCTTATAAAGAATTTCAATAGAAAAGGTGTCCCTAAGCAGTGACAACCTAGCAGCAGCATTTTCTAATGCATCCGCAGTTATGTTACACATTCTAGCAACATATACAATATTAAAAGCTTGGAATTGAAAAATTAAATGCCATACCTCTTGTTGATAAATTTTCACATTAGGTGACACACAATGTATAGTATTTTGTACATGTTGTATGATGATCTCATAGTCCCTACAACTTTAAGAACTCCAACTTTGAAGTCAATGGACTTCTGTAAGCCCAGGATGAGTGCTTCATATTGTGTAATGTTGTTAGTGCACTTGAATTCCAAGTGGCTAGAGATCAAGTGTTTTCTTTGTCGCGGGTCTATTAAAACACAACCAGCTCTAGAGACCTCCTGTGTCTTAGAACCGTCAAAAAATAAAATCCAAACATCATATGTACAAGAACTATGCCTTACACTAGTACTACTACTATCTATTGTACAAAAGTCATTTCTGCCAGTTGGACTAGGAAGGAGTTCCAACTATGTGTCTAGTGGGACTGGGGAAGGCTGAGAAAGGTAGCACCCAAGGTCAGTATCCAAGAAGCAATTTCCAAATAACAAATCTACGAAAGCAACTAACTCGTCTTCCCCCTCGATGGGTGTGATAATGTGCTTCATGTAAGTTTCTGACTCTATCCGGATTTTGTTATTCCTACCCTTATACGAAAGCCATAAATGTGACCAATTGTTATCAAAATACTCATGTAATTTGTTGGACCAACCCCTACTCAATAATACACCATAGGCTTTCGGGATGTCCACAATTACTATGTTTATGCACTGGTGAAATCATTGATAAGACGATAAGCGAATAAGCACATTTCTAAGTTCACCAATAGACCATACAAGAGTCTTGTCTAGTTGAATAATCTGTGCATCTATCTTATCCCATGTAGCATTGATTTTGTTAGCTACAGAAAATGGCATTATATTACAGATGCACCGGAATCAACTAAGAAGTCGTGTACATTATAATTAAAAATTTCAAATGTCAATTAAAAAGGAGGATAGTGTATTTACTTCTAATGTTAATGCATTCAAAATAGATTATAGGGGACCATAAGACTTACCAGATCCCTTCTGCGAAGAAGCATTATCACCTGAGGAAGACTGATCGAGAGCTCAGACAAGTAGTTCCTGCTGACTTTTGATCCTTGTAATCTCAAAGATTGAAATATCACTACGAACTTTTTTCATGTCTTTAACTATATTATAATCAAGCATGATGGACATCGTCGAATTGTATGGGGGAGAGACTTTATCTGATACTTCCGGAATGGTGGGCTTTCTTTTACTGTTGACAGAAGTATTTTTCATTGTAGCATTATTTCCAAACATATTTTGAGTGATCTGAGTTGAGTTTCCACGCGGTGTGATATTCCTTAACAAGTGTTTTTTTCAATTTCTACCTCGTCAACCCTTGTTCGGAAACCAGCCCTTGACTTCTCAACTTATATTGACTATTATGCTTTTGAGTCGGGTCCTAACTCAGTGGCAGTTCTTCGACAATTTTCTTTTTCAACTACGAATACACAATTGAATGAATTCACTATGTGCCCAACACTCACAGTTTCTTCAGTCGTAAAATTTTCTTCCTTTTCTTCTATTGGCTCAGACTGCTCATCTGAAAGTACCATGTCAATGATATGCATAGCCAATGAATTCATGTTGTGATTCCACTGTCAGCATGTCTTTTAAGAATGATATTTTGGATGAAAAGAAAAATATTGGCCCATGACCATGCTCTCGACATTCAACACGATGTTCAGGATTTGTGCAGACTTGGTTGATTGTTGTTGTTGCTAAGGTTGATAACCCTTCTTAGGAAGTTAAAATTTGAGGGATTGTTGCTGACGGTGGTCTCACTTGACCTTTTTTAAAATCTTCCAGCTCATTGGACAAAGACTTGATGGTTTGGGTCAAGCTTTCAAGATCGGTAGCTTCTTTATCCTTGGCCTTTCTTGAGGAGGCCTGTGACCTTTTATGATCCAAGGGATTAGTTTAGTGCTCAAAAATCAAAGTGTTCAAAAATTCTTGAAACCTAAATGATTGGGTAGATCTTGATGTTCTGAATCCAACTCAACTAATTTCACTCAAAATCGATATTGTATGCTCTTGATATCATGTTTTGATCAAATTGGCAAACAACTAAAAATTTTAAGTTTTGGGTTGTAGGTACACCTAGTCAACAGTCTGTACGCTGACTGGGCGAGTGACTATGTTTATGAGAACATATGGCTGGATGACACTTGTATCGTTCTTATTGGTTGTGTTTGGTGTCATTTCATTGGTTGAGTGTTGGACCAATGAGGGAGATCCATGTGGGCCAATCAGTGGATTCCATGTGGCCTCTTCATATTTAGAAAATTTTGGTTTATGGCCAGATCATGCATCCATGGGATTCAAACAATAGACCTCTGGAGTGGCATCACAATGCTCCACCACCGCACCATATATATTGTTTATTAACTATGGCAGATGGGTCTTATATAAAGTTTAATGGTGGTGTAATTGGGGGAGGGGGCCGGGCTAAGCTCTAGCCCCTAGCCACCCCAGCGCCCATGGGACCGCATGTGGAGGGGCCAAGAGGCTAGGCCTTATCCTAGCCCATGACCACCACACCCAAGGCATATCATCGTTGGAGCCAACGCTCAAATCTGGAGGCATAATAAAAAGGGCTAGCCCCGAGGTCACATCGCAACCCATAGCACTGGGCACGCGGAAAAGAGGAGGGGGGAAACCCCAAGGCCACATGACGAGCCAAAGAGCTAGGAGTGCGCACGAAGTAAGGGGGCCAACCCTAGATCACCGAGACCCAATGCAACCAGGAGCGTAACTTTATTGGAGGGGTTGAAACAGTTGGTGGAGTTAGGCCCTGAAAACTCGGCCCCCAATGCAGTCGCATACACCAACGTGACTGAAATTTTCAGAACTGGGGGCTTAGTGGGCGAATTAATGGTCCTACAATTTCACCTATCGGGCGGGATTACAGGCCATATTTGCACGCCAGTTCCGGGTTTTGGGTGCTCAAGCCAGGTTTGGGCCGAATTGGAGGATGCTTAGCTATGGAATTGGACAAAAACTTGTAACAGGCATAACTTACTCAATTTTTGGCCAAATGAGGTGCAAAAAGAACCCAGATGGGGGTTTTTGACATTTTTGGATCCATTAGAGACATTAGTTTTGTTGTTTAAGTATTGTAAACACACTTTTGAGCACTTAATGAAAGATTTCCTACATTGGAAGCTAGACCAGGATAGGGGTGAACTTGTTTATCATGTTTTCTGTTATGTGTTATGTGTTTCAGATATGGTTATTTGTCTATGTTTGGCTGTAAAATTTGGTTAAAAATCACTTCTTTATGTGTTTAGTAACTTGATTAAATACCCAAAACACATTGAAATTCACTTGCAATTTGTATATCACCTATAATTTTTTATTACAGATCATTTTGGTATCAGAGCATAGGTTATTGTGAAGGTTTGATTTGTTTGAAAGTATTTTTGTGATGCTTACAAGGTTGAAGCTTTAAAAAGGAGAAGGAAAACTTGTGGAGGCAAGATCTCAAATTGTTTCAAGGATAACAAACACACCTCAGGCTTCAATGGTCATGGCACATGAAGGAGGTCCTAAAGGGATGTTTGAAGATGAAATAACTTTTAGAAAAGCATTCTTTGAGATGTCTGGAATGGTAAAGGTTCTTTATGAAGAGAGAAATGTAAGGTTATATGGAGATAGTTCAAAACCTCCAAAAGGAGATGGAGGAAAAGGAGACAAGCCTCCAAAAGGGAATGGAGGTAATGGTGACAAACCATCACCTTCACCTCCTTCATCCTCATCATCATCTTCTTCTCCTTCTTCTACCCTCTCATAAAAACAAACACCTCCAAATTCTCCAAAAGGACATGGTAAAACTCCTTTGCTAAAGCTTGATATTAAGTTTGAATTGTCTATGTACAATGGACAAATATATTTTGAGAAATTAGATAATTGGATTCGCCATATTGAAGTGTATTGCGGGATACAAAAAATCAAGAATGATGAGACCAAAATTTAGCTTGCTTCTCTTAGATTGGAAGGTGCAACACTTATTTGGTGGGAAGCCAAAACTCAAGAGGACATAAAGAAACGTGGTAAGGTTTTATCCTCTTGGAATGATTTTGTTGTTGTAATAAGAAGGTGTTTTATCCATTAACATACATGCAAAAATATATCATGGATTGGCAAAACTTTAGGCAAGCTAAGAGGCAAAATGTGCAATCTTATCCTCAAGAATTTAGGAAAAGAACTTTGATTTTGGGTATATATTTGTCCTCTCAATATACTTTTCTCAAATACATTGGAGGATTACATAGTTACTTGATACATACCATTCTCATGTTTAACCCTACGAAACTATATGAAGTTTGTGTACAGGCAACTCATTTAAAGACAAGAGGGAAAAATGTTCCTGAAGAAACTAGTGAAAAGTCATTCAAGTATGCAGAAAAATGAAAAGGGAAATTTAAAGGCAAGGATAAGAAAAATGTTGCAGTCAAGAAAGAAGGAGAAAATATCACATGTGAGCACTATTCTAAATAAGGCCACGATTAAGAACATTGTTGGAAACTTCATCCTGAAATGAGACCCAAAAAGTTTAATAACAAGGAGAAAGAAGAGATTTTTCCAAATACACAAGAAGATTTAGGTTCTGATTCCGAGGATGAAACAAATATCACATCTATGGGTTTGAAAGGTAAGGACATTGAAAGTACTAGTTCTTCAAATTACCTCAATGATATTCAATATGAAAAAACAAGAATAGAGCTTTTCCACATTAGAGTCATTTCAAAACATACCAAGATAGATACATTGTTTGATAGTGGTTCACAAGCAAATCTTATCTCAAAATAAATTGTCAAGAAGTTGATTTTAGAAACCATTCCTCATCCTAAACCTTATCCTTTAGGTTGGGTATGTGAGAATACAAAATTGCGGGTGACAAGGAAATGCATACTTAGATTTGCAATCACTACAAACTTTCATGATGAGGTTGAACTTGATGTAGTTATGCTTGATATATGTGGTATTGTTTTGGGATTCCATATCTTTATGATAGGAGAGCTATTTTTCATCACCACGAGAAAAAATATCATTTGTTCAAGAATGGGATTTAGTACATTGATAGAGAGCATAACAATAAATTGATTTTATCTATTTTGAATGTTGGACAAATGAAGAAGGTTGTTAATGCTAGTCAGAATTTTGCATTGTTAATGTTCAAGCATAAAGATGTTGAGGAACCTAAATCCTTTAAAGGATATGAATCAAGTTTGAAATCTAATTTCATTGAGGTTGCTAATTCATGTGATAAGATGTTTCAGGAGTCTAACAATTTGCCTCCTAAAAGAGGTAAACAAAATGAAGTGCAATTGCAGCAAGATGCTTCATTGTTGAGCATTAGTATGTGTTGGCCCTCATTTTCTATCAAATTTTGCTTATTAAAATACACCTGATTCCCATAATTTTCAACCATATACCATCCATATACACCTTATTTTGACCAATTTATGCATATTCAAGTATATAAATTAATTTTTTTTCAATTTTTAGATATTTTTGGTGGGTTTTCAGTGTATTTTTGGATAGCACTAAAAATTCTCGTAATGGCTCCATTGATGTCATACTTGCAGGACACCTGGGCACAAGCTGAGAATAGCTATGGAAATATTGGGAACCAAGTATGGACGTGTACCTATTGGTTCGGTCAAACCAAGATAAAACAGGCCCGGTCAACTCTAGTCAAACGTGACCTGTTGTTCAGAAAATCCCTAGGAAATAGGCCAAATTTACTATTTTTTGGGATTTTCCAAATTTTGTGTAACTGAATGGATGGATTCGACCAAGATAGATGGGATTAGGATAGATATGATTGTTTGAGACATTTTAGTCAAGTTTGTTTATTATTTCTCTATTTAAGCCAAGACTATTGAAGGCTTGGGTATGTAGAATTTTATGTAATTTGATTTTGAGACTCTTTGAAGATTGAAAGTCAAATGAAGAACGTGTTTCATTTCATGCTTGAGTGATTAACTGAGTTTGTTGTCGCTGAGATCTCTTCAAGTGT
The DNA here is from genome assembly GCA_000404065.3 of Pinus taeda. Taxonomy (NCBI): domain Eukaryota; kingdom Viridiplantae; phylum Streptophyta; class Pinopsida; order Pinales; family Pinaceae; genus Pinus; species Pinus taeda. The sequence continues at coordinate 18,942 of APFE030279989.1, read as the reverse complement.
GCAAGGCAAGGGTAGAGGGCCCCCACACCAAGCTAAGTGCACTTCTTGGTTAATTTAGCATAATTTTTATAAACTAGTTTTTGCTTGAGACTTCTTTAGATGTATGGAGATTTATTATGATTTTTGAATGAATATTGATTTAATTCTATTTTTCTTATGAAGGGACAAACAAGAATTCAAGTTAAATTCTCCTTCTATTTGATTATGAGCTATACTTGAAATTCATTATCATTTCCTTATTGAGTTAGTTCTGAATTCTAGTTTCAATGCAATAGTAATAATGATGGAATAAGATTGTAAGGAAGGACAATCTCGACCTTCTTAGTTAGGAGCCACTTCTCTCTACATTTTATGCATCATAAACTATTGTTAATCAGTTAATTTTTGTTTCTCTTCATGAAACTAATATTGTAGGAAAGGACAACTTGTATCCCCTTAGTTAGGAGCCTCTTCCTCATTCACTGTATATTGAACCAGAAACTATTAAGTTATATTTTATATTTGTAATATGCACTTCCATCAATTGTTATAGTTCATCTTCTAAAATTGGCTGCAACTAAAATCCTTATACTTTGGACATGCTTCCAAGCTTACAAGACCGAATTGATAATTAAATACTTGTGTTAATTTGCATAATAAATTAACTAAAACATTTTGGCATCGTTGCAAGGGAAGCATACTTAGCCAGAGTCAAATAGGAAGATAAAAAACAAAACAAAATATAACAAAAACAACAAAAATTAAGTTTTTTTAGTTATGTTTCTTTATGCCTAGATATAGAGATGAGAAGGGTAGATACATTAAGCAAAACCCCCCAACAACTAAACCATTGGTAGAAGCAAGACTACCTCCATTAGAATTTACCACACCAATTGCTGGAATACCAACTTCGGAACAATTAGAGGAAAAACAATGTTCAGGACAAATGTTAACTCTTGTAGAAAGGCAAACTTTGTTAGCCTATGAAGTCAAAAGAAGACAGAAACAAACATAAATACCTTCCATAGAAAAACAAAAAGAAGCAAGAACACAAATTTATGAACCCATTCTTGAACAAATAGATGAACCTATTTTTTAAAACAAACAAGAAGTTGAATCTCAAATTTCTATTGAAACAGTTGAAACTACTGAAAAAGATATGACAAAAAAGGGGCAAGGATCTACTATCTCCACTCCTAAATAAAGGCTTCAATATGAAAGACAACAAAAATAATGGCAAAGACAAAGAGAAGAAGAGGCAAGGAGAGAAGTAGAAAGAAAAAGAGAAGAAGATGCTAGAAGAGAATATAATCATAAAAGAAGAGAAGATAAAGAGAATGATGAAGAAACTACTTTTGGATTTCCAATTATAGATACTCAAGCAATTCTAGGAGAAGTAGTAAAAATGAAGAATGTTCCTCCTTCCAAATTTTCATGGAATGTCTTCTGAAGATTTTGATTCCTTCATGTTCGCATTTGACATCTTATGTGGAACTTATGGTTATACTAATGATACTCATAGACTTCGTCTTTTTCCTGCTACTCTTAAAGCAGTTGGCTTAAAATAGTTTATGGGATTACGAGAACACTCTATCACTTCTTGGGAAGAAATGAAGAAATTTTTTCCGAAGAAATATCAAGCCTATTGCAGGCCTAGAGATTCAAAAGAAGATATTTTTCGAATGTCTCAACAACAAGATGAGAGTTTGGAAGAGTACTTGAAACAATTTTTGTATAACCTACAAAAATCCAAACAACATTCTCTAAATCAAGATACCATTAGAACAATTTTTCTTAAATGAATAAAATATGAGTATCTTGATATTATCAATGTAATGGGTAAAGGAGATATTTCATATATACCATTTGATGAAATAGCTGAATTATGTCAAAGGTACTCTAGAGTTAGATCCAAAACATGAAAAAAAAGAAATAACTTCTAGAGCTTCTAAATGAGTAGCAGCAAGAGTAACAAGAGCAGAAATAGGGAGTCTATTAAAAAAAAATAAAAGAGATCTTTTGTGCACCTTAGGAACACAATTTGATGTGTTAAAAGCAAATAAGAAACAACAAGAAGAAGAACAAACAATGCCAATCTTTTGTCCTAAGTGTAAGAAGAAGCATATTTTACGAGAATGTCCTTTGGATAACATTGAAGTGTGTGGAATTTGTAGAGAAAATCATTCAACAGAAAATTATCCAAAGCTTAAAGAATTGCAAATGAATCCATAGAAGAATTACATGGAATAGATTCTCTTTACTATATGGCACCAAGGAGACCTGGGCAACCAAATATTCCTCAAGAATTCTTTCAACAAACTCCCCAGAATTATCAGTATCCTCCTCAAAATTCATGGAATGCTCCAATGCCATGGAAGCATGGCCTTCACAACAATACCAAAACCAACCTGCACAAGGTTAGCGAGGATATAGTTATGGAGCTTAGGCATCTCAACAAATGTATCCTCAACAATATCAATATCCGACAGCCATTTCAATTTCAACAATTCCAGCAAAATCCACAACCAATGTCATTTCCACAACAAAATCCTTCACCATTATTAACTCAACCACAGTAGCTTTGGCTGCCTTCTAACCAACCCCCACCTAGACCAACTAAATTACCAGCTCAACCAGTAGCAAAGCCAAGTAACAAAGTGGAAATACCATCTTATAATGTGGAAGAAGTAACATATTTTCCTACATATTCTATCCTTCCCATACAAGATGTCCACTTAAGGTCTGGGAAAGTATTATACAAAGATTCTCCACCAATCATAGAAGAATAAACTAAACAAGGAGAATAATCTAAAAAAACTCATCTAGGAAATAAAATTCAGAAAGGAAAAGCAATTATGACTCAAACACCACCCTATCCAGAAAGGTTAGTAGAGCAAAAAATCAAAATTCCAATTTCTCTTTCGGAATTCCATATTTTAGATGAATTAAAGAATTTTTATTTCAAAATTCCTTTGCTGCAAGCTATAAAAGATATACCAATCTATGCAAAAACAATTAAGGAATTGTGCATTAAGAAAACTGGTAAAAAAAAAAAGAGATCCACCCACAATCCAAGTCATTGGCCAATTAGCTAGTCTCATGTCTGCAAAGACCACAATTGAAAAACATATTGATCATGGGATACCTATGGTTACTATTTCGATTAATAATTTTTCAGTTCCAAATACTCCAATAGATTTGGGAGCAGCTATAAATGTCATGACAACAAAAATTATGAAATATTTGAAATTACCTAATATTCGACCTACTACTACAATTTTAGAGCTAGCAAACAAATCTAAAGTAGTACCAGAAGGAATATTAGAAGACATCGTTGTTTCTTTGGATTCATGGGAATATCTTGTAGACTTTCTAATCTTGCAACCAAGAACAAATCTAGGAGGCCATCCTTTAATTTTAGGCAGACCATGGTTAGCCATAGCAGATGCCTTTATTGGATGCAGATCAGGAAGTATGATCATAGCACATGGAGATGAAAGGAAACATATTACACTCTATCCTCCTACTCAATCTCCTTCTTTATTATCACGGCGTGACTATGAATAAGAAAACACTTAGCCTATTTTAAGCATTATTTAAGCCTTTAATTTTAGAGAAGAGGAAGAAGATCATGGTTTAATAGATCTTTTTATCTCAGAACCTGATATTTCTAAAAAGCTAAGAATAACACAATATGAAGATTCAAATCATCTTTTAAATCAATGCTTTCAGGAAAATTGTACTATTCAATCATTGTAGAATTCATTTGAAAGCATTTTTCTTGTTAATTCAATTACCAATTTCAAAGCAAAATTGTTGAAATTAATCCGAGAAAGAATCTAAATATTGGAAATAATCTACAATCATCACAAGAACAACAAGTAATTGCAATATTACATAAATATTCAAAAGCTTTTGCCTCGGACTATACAGACATGCAAGGAATTCATCCGAAAACATGTGTTCACCATATCTATATTGATGATCATATCAAACCAGTAAGACAACCACAAAGAAGAATGAATCCTATGATGAAAGAAATAGTGAAAAAGGAACTACAAAAACTGTTACAAGTAGAATTCATCTATCTTATTTCGGATAGTCAATGGGTTTCACCTCTAGTTGTGGTACCAAAGAAAAATGGAAAATGGAGAATATGTGTGAACTATAGGGAATTACTTAAAGCCACATTGAAAGACCACTTCCCACTACCATTCATTGACCAAGTACTAGATTCATTTGCTGGAAAGAAATACTTTTCTTTTCTTGATGGGTTTAGTGGATACAATCAGATTAAAATAGCATTAGAGGACCAAGATAAAACAACATTTACTTGTCCATGGGGAACATATGCATACAATGTTTTTCCCTTTGGATTATGTAATGCACCTACTACTTTTCAAAGTGCAGTCCTTGCAATCTTTGCTAATCTAATTCATGAATGTGTAGAGGTTTATATGGATGATTTCATTGTATACGGAAATACATTTCATGATTGTTTAAAGAATCTTGAAAAAGTTTTAAAAAGATGCATAGAGACAAACCTATCCCTCAGCAATGAGAAATTCTTTATGATGTTAAATGAAGGGATATTGTTGGGACACCACATTTATTTTTCCAGAATCAAGGTGGACCCAGGAAAATAGAAGTCATTGTAAACTTAATACCACCATCAACTCAGAAAGAAGTAAGGAGTTTCTTGGGATATGCAGGCTATTACAAAAGATTTATTGAAATATTTAGTAAAATGCCTCTGCCTCTATTTAAGTTATTTGCAAAAGACATTGAATTTCGATGGACTATTGATTCTCAAAATGCATTTGAAAATTTGAAATAAAATTTGTCAATAGCTCCCATTCTTCGCGGACCAAATTGCTCATTTCCATTATGTACATCTATTGATGCATTTGATACAACAATAGGAGCATCACTTGGACAAAAATAACATCAATTTAATTATGTCATATACTTCATAAGTAAAAACCTAACACCGACAGAATTAAATTACTTAGTCACAGAAAAAGAAACGCTAGTTGTAGTGCATGCAGTTAACAAATTTAGGCATTACATAACATGTTATCGAGTATTTATTCATACAGATCATTCAACCATTAAATACTTAATGAACAAAGTAATTGCCAATGGTATAATAACTAGATGGTTATTATTGATGCAAGAATTTAATATCATTGTTCTAGATCGACCATGCAAAGATAATCAAGTGGTAGATTTTCTCTCAAGACTTCATTCACCTTGTGATCAAATCCCTGTTTCAGACAATTTTCTAGATGAACATTTATTTGATATTACAATTAAAACCCCATGGTTTGCAGATATAACCAACTATTTATCATCTGGAACATTACCATCCCATTTCACCAATAAATAGAAAAGAAAAATAACTAGAGAAAGTGCTAGATATAGCTGGGTCAATGGTGACCTCTCTATACTAGTTTTGATCTATAAGAAAATGTGTTAAAGAAGATGAAATTTTTTATATTTTGAAAGCATGTCATGATGAACCATGTGGTGGCCATTTTGCAGACAAGCAGACAACATATAAGGTACTCAAACTTGGCTACAACTGGTCAACCATCTTCAAGGACTAAAAGACCTATGTTACAAGATGTGACAGCTGCCAAAGAATAGGAAGACCTACAATATCAGATCAAATGCCATTAAAACCATAGGTATTGATAGAGCCATTTGAACAATGGGCTCTTGACTTTGTGGGACCAATTAACCCGCCTTCAAATGGAAAGAAGTACATTCTAGTGTGTATAGATTATGTTACAAAATGGGTAGAAGTAAAGGCAATGGCAAGAGCAACAGAATATACAGTGGTTTCATACCTTTTTGAAGAAATTTTGTCATATTTAGAGTTCCAAGACAGATTGTCACGGATCAGGGAACACAGTTCACCTCCAAACTTGTCTAATACCTTACAGAAAAAATATAAAATTAAACACAAAAATTATACTCGGTATCATCCTCAAACAAATGGACAAGTAGATTCCACTAAAAAATTCCCGAAAAACATCATGGTGAAAACAGTGTAGATGAACAAGAAATATTTGTCATAAAAGTTAAAGGATGCACTGTGGGCATGCAGAATTACATGGAAGAATACAACTGGATTCAGTCCATATCAGTTAGTATATGGTAAGGAAGTTCTGTTACCCATTGAATTTCAAATTCAAACATTTAAACTTGCAGTAAAATTAGGAATGGATTTGACAAAGGCACAACAACAAAGAGTCATGCAGTTGAATGAATCAGATGAAATAAGACAACAAGTAGTAGAACGCACATCACTAGTGCAACATCAAAGAATTAAATGGCATGACAGATTTATTAAGAGTAAAACTTTTCATAAGGGAGACTTGGCACTCCTCTTTGACTCCAAGTTCAAGGATTTCAAAGCAAAGTTTACAACTCATTGGCTTTAGCCATATGAAATAGAAGAAATTTTCGACAATGGAGCAGCCAAAATAAAAACAATTGATGAAGAAGCAACTTCATTTATAGTCAATGGACATAGGCTTAAGGTCTATAACAAGCCTAGCAATAAAGAAGATTTTTTTGAAAAGAGTCTCAACAAAAAACAATATGGAAAAAATGGAACATCATAGTGATATTCCTTCCTTGAAGAATATATATATATATATATAGGAAAACCAACTAGTTTGGCCAATATGAATTCCCCAATTTCTTTTACATTTTTCATTAGTTTATTTTGTCGAAATCATCCTCCATCATTCCAAGACTTGAGGACAAGTCTTAAAATAAGCAAGGGGGAAGATTCGTAATAAAACTATGCAAATAGTTTGGATCAGTTGTATTGTAGAAGGGACCTGAAAATATCAACATTGTAGAAGGGACTTGAAACAACATTCAAAATAACATTGTAGAGGAGACCTGAACAATCAATACTCAACAAAAGGAACCTGAGTCAATATCAGATGTGGAAACATAAAGCAAATAAGCAAATACTAGTGTTTACATTCCATCTAGAAAATATTTTTGAAGAACCATCATTATGAGTCAAAGATAAATCAGCAAAGGATATCATTAGTTAGTATTGACATCAAGCTATTATGGAAATACAAGTACAGTAAGTGTAAAAAAAAATTCTCTTAGGACCTTTGATTTTTGAAAAAGAATTCTAGAAATTGATAAAACTAGTTTAACTTGATATGCATTCTATTACATTACCATTCTACATTCCACATTTATCCTACTCCATTAACTTCATCATAATAATCCTACCATACAATAATCCTATCCATTACAAACTATCATGACATATCCATTACCTTACTATACAATAACCTTATCCATCCTTACATATTTTATAAGCATTTTTTATTGAGAAATAAGAACTCAATGTTTTTCTCCTTAAAAAAAAAAATGTTTGACCTATACAAACTATACAAAGGTTAATGTCATAATGATAGTAATTTTATTTTTAAAACTGACCTATCATATGGTCATTTTAAAAACAAATTAAAGAGATAAGTAATAAAGTTGCAAACCTAAAGTATTATATAAGGAGTGCAATATTGTAAAATGCATGATTGAAAAAGCATAAGGTATATGCCTAAGATATATGTCTAAGGTATATGCAAAGGAATGAAATCAAAACATGAAAATGGAAAGACATAAACAAAGGTGGGCATATGGAATAATGAAGGCGGCCATGAATGGAAATGATACGGTGTAGTAGTGACTAGACAACCCTGTACATCGTGGAGCCATGAGAACGCGACCATGGGGTGGACACAATCATGGGAGGTACAGTATGTAGGTTAGAAGGTAAGTTGGCATATTAAACGATCAAACGTGTTCAAATACTGAGCAAAGCTATTTTGCAAAGCTTTGTATAACATTTTTTAACTCATACCTATATTACGAAGTTATTTCACCATCACGGCCCGACTTAAGCTCAAGGAAATGATGATAATGATGTGCAGACAAATGCACTCATTCAACACCTCATGAAATATGCCGGAACTAAAAAAAATGCAGAGAAAAGCATTAAAAGAGAGAACCCTGAGCTAACAAAGAGTAGTGTAGAAATAAGCAAGGAAGTTGTGGAGAAATAAGGAGGTTAGGCATTTATTTTAACGTTGAGTTGAAGACCGAGTCCTCTGTTCACCAAGTGGATTGAAACACTCCAACAAACCCCAGGAATTGCGAGGGAGAGTCAGGTAAGGATCGATTCCGGATTTTTTTGAGTCTTGAATGGATTTAATGGTTAAGTAAACTTAGGATTGTTTTAAGAAGTGTCACATGGAATTCCAGTTACAAACCAGGTCTCTGTCACTATTTAAAAACGTTGCCACCTTTAAGCCCAAATTGTGCCTCCATTCAAAACGATTCTTCTACCTGTGAGAAGAGTGAATCCTCGGCAAAGATTCAATAGGAGTCCTAATCGAATTTTCGTTGTGCCAACACAAGAAGAGTTATTAACTCAGAGTCATCACAAGACCACTCCGAGATCAGGTATCTTCATTAAATTTCAAAACCTCTCCATGTAGATTCGATGTATGAAACAGTGAGCATATCTTTTATACATAGTAAACATAATTTTCATACACCATGAGCAAATTTTTGTGAAGAATACTATGCACAGTGAACACATGTAAAAGGATTTTCAAAGAAGAAAGGCGGAGCATGAATTCATGAGCATTGTAAAACAATTTTTCTCTCCATCTTTTACACAGTGATTTTTTTAAAAGGGACAGAGAACTTGTTTTTCTTCAAAACAAAGAATGATATTTTTAGAATTTGATAAAACAGAGATCGAACACATGGATTGTAGAGCAATAAAAACATTTGTTAAAAAAATTTTATGATTTTTGCATGAAAAATATTTGTTTTGACAAGTAGATCATTGATCTTTACAACAAAATAGAGGAAGTTGAGAAATATTTAAGCAAGGAATCATTTTTTTTTTTTTTCAAAAGATCGGGTAAGCGTTTTGACATCATCCATAAATCAAAATTACTTGAATAAGAAGGCAAAAACATATATATGCATGTGATTTTGTTTATAATGAGGATGTTGATTGTACAAGGGTACATAAACCGGTACACAGAGAACACGTCCACCATATTAGAGCCAAGTGAATTCAAGGGAGAAAATTGGGGAAAAGAGACCATAGAGAAGCGCTATCAGGTAGGGTTGATAGGATTCCTTCAAAAGTTCAAAGGGCATAATGACAAGATAACAAAAGGGTTCATAAACAATTATAGTCAAGGTCAACCAATAGTGGATAACCTATCTATTCCACTAAGCCCATAATTCATTTCCGAAGCTCTAGATCTTCCATTAGAAGGTGAAGAATACCAAAAAGGCTTGCATTTTAAAGACAAAGGGTGGACTTTCTTTTTGGAAAAACATAGAAAAGGATCATTTGATAGGACAAAAGGCATTTCAAGGGATTGGTTGAATGAACCTTGGGCAGAGTTGGTGATAATCATTCAGAGGTACTTTACATGTGATAATAGGTTCAATATAGTTTACCTCTACCATATTACACTATTTTAGCATATCAAGGGAGAATAAAAAATCAATCTACCCTACTTCTTGTCTAAAAATTTGATCAAAATGATAGAGAGGGTGAAGAGTAAAATTGAAACTAAGGAGACACACATCTACCATCTGGGGATTATTAGAATACTGGTAGAACATCAAATAAAAAGTAAAGATTCGACATGGAAGGAATTTTTAGCCCAGCATTAGATTGAAGAACAAAGAGTAGATGAGAAATTTGAACCAATACATAAGACAAGAAGCATAATGAATTATCCCTTGAACATGAGGACTAGGTCAAAGAAACAACAAGACAATATCATGATTCAAAAGGAGAAATATTTTCTATCTATTCCTAGGAGGCCTAGAAGGAAAATCCAAGAATAAACAAGTAGTAAGGGAAAGGATCCTGAAGTGCAAATTGTTGAACTTCCTCGCACTTCAAAAGAAATTGATGAAATCTTTGAGAGAATGCAAAAGGAAATCTATGAGGAACCTCGGGAGAGGGATTTATACTTTGACAATGTTGAGGTAGGAGTTACCTCATCATACTCATTTGCGAAAGATACAAAAGAAGAGGAAAGAGAGTTGCACCTCAAGAAACTCAAAGAGTTAATAGAGGAGTTGGAAGATAGCAAAATTTTAGAAAGACATTTGAAAAAGGAAAACAAGATGTATAGGAAAAACAACAAAAAGACAATCAAAGAGAATAAAGACTTGACCGAGAAGGTTAACAAACTTGAAACTAAAAACTCCCTCATAGCTAAACAGGCTTACAGATGGCTGAAAGAGAAAAACACATGGCAATATAAGTATGAAAGGCATAAAGTCAAGACCACCATCTACAAGGAAGGGAAGTGTGAAGGCATTGATTATCTTTTACAAGCTGCACAGGAAGAGGCTTCAGGATCAATGTTAGCAGAGACATCAACACTCATAATGTCAAAAAGGAGAAAGCAAGCATGAGGACATGCTTGCACATCAGCAAGGAGGAGATGTTGGCCCTCATTTTATATCAAATTTTTCTTATTAAAATACACCTAATTTCCATCATTTTCAACCATATACACCTTCTTTTGACCAATTTATGCATATTCAGGTATATAGATTATGTTTTTCAATTTTTAGATATTTTTGCAAAAATTAGGTTTTTAGTGAATTTTTGGACAAAACTGAAAATTCTCGTAATGGCTCCATTGAAGTCATACTTCCAGGACACTTGGGCACAAGCTGAGTATAGATATGGAAAGCTTGGGAACCAAGGATGGACGTATACCTATTGGTTCGGTCAAACCGAGCTAAAACAAGCCCTCTCAACTCTACTCAAATATGACCTCTTGTTTAGAAAATCCCTAGGAAATAGGCCAAATTTAGTATTTTTGGGGATTTTCCAAATTTTGTGTAACTGAATGGATGGATTCAACCACGATAGATCGGATTAGAATAGATATGGCTATTAGAGACATTTTAGTCAAGTTCTTTTATTATTTCTCTATTTAAGCCAACACTATTGAAGGCTTGGGTATGTAGAATTTTATGTAATTTGATTTTGAGACTCTTTGAAAACTGAAAGTTAATTGAAGAACCTGTTTCATTTCATTTGTTGTTCATGCTTGAGTGAGTAACTGAGTTTGTTGTAGCTGAGATCTCTTCAAGTGTGCAAGGCAAGGGTGGAGGCCCCTCACACCAAGCTAAGTGCACTTCTTGGTTAATTTAGCATAATTTTTATAAACTAGTTTTTGCTTCAGATTTCTTTAGATGTATGAAGATTTATTATGATTGTTGAACGAATATTGATTTAATTATAATCTGCATATAAAGGGACAAACAAGTATTCAAGTTAAATTCTCCTTCTATTTGATTATGAGCTATAATTGAAATTCATTCTCATTTCCTTATTGAGTTATTTCTGAATTCTAGTTTCAATGCAATAGTAATAATGATGGAATAAGATTGTAAGGAAGGACAATCTAGATCTCCTTAGTTAGGAGCCACTTCTCTCTACCTTTTATGCATCATAAACGATTGTTAATCAGTTAATTTTTGTTTCTCTTCATGAAAATAATATTGTAGGAAAGGACAACCTGGATCTCCTTAGTTATGAGCCTCTTTCCTCATTTACTGTATATTGAATAAAAAACTATTAAGTTAGATTTTATATTTGTAATATGCACTTCCATCAATCTTTATAATTCATATTCTAATATTTGGCTGCAACTAAAATCCTTATACTTTGGACATTCTTCCAAGCTTACAAGCCCGAATTGATAATTAAATACTTGTGTTAATTTTCATAATAAATTGACCGAACATTATGAACAAGAAGCTAGTGTTAAAGCATCCAAAGGTCAAAAAGCAAATGCAAAGGCTATTTGACAAAGAGGACATTGGTCCCAAAACATATTCTTGTGGGTTTCATATTTTTTTAGCTTTGAAGAAGGATGGTGCATGGCGATGGGAATCACATTTGGCCAAGAGTCAAGCCAAGTGCAAGGCTAGACATGCTAAGAATCATTATGGCGAAAGTGTTCAAGGTGAAGCGAAATTAAAATTGAATAAGTCTCCTTTGATTGAAGGTCGAGGAGGGAATGTTCAAATTTCTTTAACATAAGTTTTCTCTTCTAAACGTCTTGAAGAATTACAACAAGGTCTAATCTTTGACAGAAAGGCAAAGACTTCAAAAGTGATATACTTTCATGAAAATCTCAAAGCGACAAATCCAAGCAAAGCTAAGTGGATTAAGACTAGAAGGGCAAGGAAATTGTACCCTCATCTATTTGTTGACTAAAAATGAGCTTTTGGATGTCCAAAAGCTTCCAATGGGGAGGAGTGATCCAAGGGATCAGTTTAGTGATCAAAATAAGTGTTCAAAAATGATTGAAACTTGAACGACAAGATAGATCTCGGTAATATGAATCCAACGCAACTCGTTTCACTCAAAAATGATATCGTATGCTTCCGATATCACGTTCTGATCGATTTGGCAAACAGCTAAAAAAAAATAAGTTTTCGGTTGCAGGTACACCTAGTCAGTAGTCCATATGTTGACTGGGCATTTGACTGGGCAGGTGACTGTGTTTATGTGGAACTGTGGCTAGATGACACTTGTCTCGTTCTTATTGGTTGTGTTTGGTGTGATTTCATTGGTTGAGTGTTGGACCAATGAGGGAGAGCCATGTGGGCCAATTGGTGGCTGCCACGTGGTCTCCTCTTATTTGGAAAAAATTGGTTTATGGACATATCGGGCCTCCATGAGATTCAAATAACAGACCTTCGGACTGGTAGCACGATGCTCAACCACCGCACCACAAGTTTTTCTTATTAACTATGGTAGATAGGTCCTATATAAAGTTTAATGGTGGCGTAATTGGGGGAGTGGGTCGAGCTAAGCCCTAGCCCCTGGCCACCCTAGCACCTACGAGACCGTAGGCAAAGGGGCTAAGGGGCTAGGCCTTAGCCCGACCCATAGACACCGCACCCAAGGAATATCACCATTGGAGCCAGTGCTCAAGTTCGGAGGCATAAGCAAAAGGGCCAGCCTTGGCGTCACATGGCACCCCATAACAGCGAGCACGCAGAAAAGAGGAGGGGGCCAACCCCAAGGACACATGATGGGCCATAGAACCGCGATCATGCGCAGATAAGGGGGCCAGCCCCAGGTCACCGAGACCCAGTGCAACCAGGAGTGCAGTTATATTGTAGGGGCTTAAATATTTAGCAAAGTTAGGTCCTGGAATCTCAGCCCCCAATGTGGTCGTATTCACCAACATGACCGAAATTTTCAGAACTGGGGGTTTAATGGGCAAATTAATGGTCCTATAATTTCGCCCGTTAGGTGGGATTGTAGGCCAAATTTGCGTGCTAATTCCAGGTCCGGGGCGCTCAAGCTAGGTTTGGGTTGAATTGGAGGACAATTAGCTATGGAATTGGGCAAAAAAATGTAACAGACATCATTTACTCAATTTTTGGCCAAATGAAGTGTAGAAAGAACCCAGATGGGGGTTTTTGACATTTTTGGACCCATTAAAAACATCAGTTCCATTGTTTGAACATTGTAAAGAAACCTAAACACACTTTAGAGCACTTCATGAAAGAGGTCATGCATTGGAAGTTGAATCAAGAGAGGGGTGAACTCCTTTTTCATGTTCTGTGTTATGTGTTTCAGATATGGATATTTGTCTATGTTTGGTTGTAAAATTTCTTTAAAATCACTTTTTTATGTGTTTAGTAACTTGATCCATTACCCAAAACACATATAAAATTTCACTTGCAATTTGTATATCACCTTCAGTTTTCAATTACAGATCATTTTACCCATGAACTTGGAGACTTTTGATAGTTCATTGTCGAAAATGACTCCAAGTGTGCACAATTCCTTTTCAACCGCAATGGCTTCTTTGTAATTCTTAGCCATAGTTTCTTTCGTAGTTCTCTTAACAAACTGTGTGATGCTTATTGGTAAGGTAGAAGTGTATTATTCAATGGTGATGGAGTCATGAGGTTTCATATTTGTAGGGAATTTGTTTAATGTATGATTGAACCTCTGATTAAAATCTTTAATTTTTTCTTTCTTCTCCATCTTTAAATTTCCCAGTTCTTTTAATAACATTGTTGGGGTTTTGTCATCGACAAACTTTTCAAGGAACAACTTTTTAAACCCCTTCCAATTTTGGATTGAGTTTGGAGGAAGACTGTGGTACCATACAGCTACTTTACCATCTAAGGTACAACGAAAAATACTACATGCAACATCATCGTAACGTACCTTAAGCATATGCAACTGTAAGTAGAAGTTGTCCAAATGGTCTTCTGCTTTGACTGCTTTTTCAGGGTCATACTTTGTTAAAATATTTTCCAGCTGCCTCGACATCTTTGCGTAAAACACCCGGTAGAGAAATTGGGCCCTGAGACATCCAAGGGAACTTTCAAAGGGCAAGATAGCAAAGTGTTTTTCAGATCTTTGAGACAAAGGGGTGAAAGGGTTTCACACGGGGTGAAAGAGCAGTTAATGGTTCTCAAACCCGGATAATGAATGAGGAAGGAAAGGGTAATCAATATCAAAGGGAAAATAAGAATCCCTTAACCTGGATATTCATGAAATCAATCTAAACCACCGAGCAATTAAGAATTATTTAATTTAAATATCAGAAGAAAACATTCAAATGCATAGTTGTTAAAACAAAGTGTAATTAAACAATTTCTGAAGCAGTATTCCAGTTATAAAATTTAGATTTGGTAAAACATTAAATATTATGAATAACTTGAGAAAAATGACAACAACACATGAGAATGCTTGTCTGAAATTCACTTAACACATGAATACTTTTTAATGTTTGATCTTTATTCATCAATCCAGCTTGTTGGCTCAACAAATGATACAATGGCCTTCTAGGTCTTCTGATCAAAAAGTCTATAGAAATGTCTACTAGAGTCCACATCAAAATACTTCAAATGAAGAAGTATTGATACAAATTCTAAACTGAGATATCTAGAAAAAATATCAAGATTGGTTTTACAAATATCTCAGATTGTTTTACATTAATGGAACTTAAATAAAGGAAACTCAAAACTAATGAATCTAATTGACACTATATTTATGGATTGATGGTGACCACGAAGAGAAATTCGAATTTGATAGCAACTTTTAATTGATGATGAGGCTTCCAAGTCACTTACTACCTCCTTCCTTTGTGCATTCTGCCCCAAAAATTCTACAAACTTAGGGTCCAGTGATACCTTTGTATATCTCAATCCGAGATAGATATGTAAAAAGTGAAAGAGGTTATTTAGATAAGTATGGTATTGAGATAAACCTCTCTCAGTTTCCCAAAATTCATCTCCAGATGTTCACAATATTCTCTGCAAAAACATGTCAAAAACAAGACTTTGCACAGTCCGAAAAATATGTTGTGAAGATATGCATTTATCCCCCTTTTTATAATACATGTGTAAAACATGACATAGGTTTTTGTAGATTGGCCTTTTAGGAACACAAACCTCCCCCAGTTTCTCAAATTCATCTTGGATTAGCCACAATAGTTTTTGCAATTATGACTTAAACAAGAAATTTCTGGAAAACGTACCAGTTATGTTCTGATTTCATCTTTTAACCTTAATTTTCTTTTAATTGTTTTTACCTTTACTTTGGATAAACTTTATTGTTGCTAATGAAAGTGTTTTCATCTCTGTTTAACCCTTGCCGCCTCCATGCTTACTTTTATTGTTTAACTTGACTGCTCTGTTTTTTCATCTATCTTCACTTTGATTTTTCAATCTAATACACTTTTACTAATATTCTTTCATCTGATACATTTTTATCGATACTCTTTCATCTGATACACTTTTACTTTGATGACCTGTTAATATCCTTTACTATGTTTTTACTTTTACTGTACATTTTAACTTTATACTGTGTTTTCAACAGTAAATTATCTAGTTTTTATATGTATCAGCTTATGGTAACGGATATTGATCAACTTTCTGTATGTTTAATCTGTTTGTCTTTTGACTATATGCTCTGTCTGGTTCCTTTGTTTTAACAGTCAATGTCTCTGTGTGAATGATTTTTTTCTTTGTTCTGTGTATAACTATTTTCTTTTGAATGAATGAAGGTTTTTAAATATATTTCCTTTCGAATCTTGGAGTAAACAATTTTTGTGACTAGTATCAAAATTGTTTATCCAAGCTCTGGTCTTCTGCTAATTATCTGCAAAATACAACAATTTGTTAATAAAACACAGGTTTGTGAGGAGGTGACCGAAGGCCGCACTAAAACTGGGAAAAATTGTGGAAAAAATCTGGAAGGTGTTTAGGAGGGAAGGTGTTCGGGAGGGAATCCTTGGTGAAATCATGTCTCAGAGGCTCAAGGTGGCGCCAGAAGAGTTTGATATGTTTCTCTATGTAACTGAGTAAAAGGCATGAAAATGAGGGTTTTCGGGGTTTTGATGGATAATGGGTAAATTGGCGCGGAATTTTATATTATGAATAGTGATTGGTTTCGGGTTTAGCAGGGAGGTGCTATCGGAGGCCGTCGCACCACTTTATCGAGGAGGCGGTATTTTGGCAAGGTCACCTGATCTACCTTAACGCTTGACACGTAGTAGATGGGGGCCCAAGCAATACCACTTTATTGGGCGGGTAAAGGTCAAATATCGGGTGAAACTGATATGGCTGTGAACCATTGGATTCGGGTGCTGATGATCGGAAAGCAGTCGGGTGACAGATTAGCACAACTGAAATGGGAAAATGTTTTGGGGGGCCCGAGGCTTTAATCCAAGGTGGTTTGTGATTTTTTATCAGTTAAACATGGGATTAAATGACCAGACAGGGTTAATGAAGAGATTATCTTAACTTTACCTAGAATTCATGAGTTAAGAGGGTTTTGTCGAGGGCATGGGATAAAATATAGTTTATAGTTAAACTAAGTGTTGAGGTATTATATACAGATTTATTTATATATGAAGAAAAAGGGTATATCGGGAGCTATATTATTAAGTTAGAAATTAATATGAACTTAAACAAGCGGAATGAAAATAATACAAAGTATAATGTAATATTTATGCTTTTCCTTTACATACACTTATACTTAAGATACAGTCTTTTTGTGGGTATTTTGAGTGAAATGGAATTTAACATTGGTTTTTTTTTTTTCTTCTTCATAGGCAAATGGAGTTTAACCTTAGAAAAAGGGGTTTTATTAGGGTAATGAAGGGAAATGGCTTTTATGAAGGGAAATCCTAACACTTATGTCCATAAGTCATTAAGTCGAGGGTTCAGTCCTGCCAAAAGTCAGAAAATTGCTCTAAGCCTTTATGACTTGAAGGATTTTTAGTACTAGAACATACTTGTGGATGGGTGTTAGGCCCCTATACTACTAGTGTAACCCCTTATTGTTATTAGTACAACCCACTTATTATATTGATGTACCCATGTAGTGCCCATATTGTTACTATTGTGCCCCATAGAAGCCCACTATTGTTATTATTGTGCCCTTACATTATTATTGTTATGTAGGCTCTGATTAGGTTATGACCCCTTAGACTCCTATATATAGAGAGGAGGTCTTTTCATTTGAATCATCCAAGAATTGTTCATTTATGTAATGTAAAGGAGGTTTCCCCC
>APFE030279986.1:0-11089 GCA_000404065.3 Pinus taeda | reverse complement strand
TAATGTTTCAATTTGCAGAGAATTTGAAAAGAATCAAGAAAACAATTGGTACAATCTGAAAAGAATCAAGAAAACAATTTGTAAAATTTGAAAATAGTCAAGAAAGACATTGGTAGAATGGGCTAGGCATAGCACTGAAGAAACCCAAAAAGAGTTAATAGATACAGAAGAACAAATTAAATTAATATTTTACACAAACAAGGAAGGTATTTTCTCAAAATATGAAAATATAAACTGCAAAAAATTAGAAGAAACAAAATGGAAGTTTCCAGAAAATGAGGAAGATGCATAGAGCGAAAAGCAGTGCCATATATTTGGCAGTGGGAGATGAAAACACAATTCTTCAAAATTTTGCTAAGCACAGGAAGAATGTCAATGCTACATGGGAACTCAGAAAAAATGATGGATCCAAGGCTTGATCAATTCAGGAGATGCAGAAATAAAGGTTAATCACTTCAAATTCTTATTTTAGATACTCTGGGATGCAACATAGAAAAAGTACTGAAGGAGGCATCCTCTTTCCCCAGATTAATAGATGATCAGAAAAGAAAGAGTATGGAAGCAGGGCTAGCAAAAGAAGAATCAAAATCTTTACCTGAGTCTATCAAGAAAGCAAAGAGCACAGGTACAGATGGATGGACTACATAGTTTTACTTGGGCATTTACGACTTACTAGAAGATGATTTCTTGAAGGAAATTCAGAATCCAGAAGTCTTGGGGCTTTGAATGCCACATTTGTAGCTCTAATCTCAAAGAAATATGATCCAGAAACAATGGATGATTACAGGCCTATATCATTATGCAATTCTGTTTACAAAATCATTTCAAAACTTAGAGCAGGCATGCTGCAGCCTCAAAGCAACTCTTCAAAAGTCATCTTCGAAGAAAAGTTTGGGCTCATACACAACAGTAAATACACGACACAATGGGAACAACCCAAGAAAGTTTGCACGCAATAAAGGTACTGATGCTACTAGCTCTGGTAATGAAACTTTTGATTTGGCCAAAACTTTTGAAAAAGTTAATTGGATATATACAAGGCCAAATTTAATTGAAATAGAAATTGGTATCCAAATAGTGAACTGGATCATGGGATGCTCATCTTTGGCTTTATTTTTCATATTGATTAATGGATAAGCTTCCATATTTTTTAATGCCTCAAGACATTTAAGACGAAGTTATCCATTATCCCCATTGCTTACCTGTTTTGGTGGCAGAATAATTAAACAGATTGATTTGAGCATTTAAAAGAGAAGGATCTACCACAGGAATAAATGGGAACTCAATATCACTGTCTCACCGTTATTTGTTTACATAGTTATTCTGTTAGGAGAAGGGACTTTGAGGGAAACTAAAAAGCTCAAAGAAATGCTACTGTATAACCAACCCTGACTCAAAGTAAATAGAATCCACCACAGGCTCCTTCAATATCCGGCCTTGTTCATGCTAACTATCCAATAATAAAATGTCTCACTCTTTTGAGCAACATCTCTGTAGAACCTATTACTTTATATTTGGTGGTGAAAACAAACTATTTGAAAACTGAATTCATGGAATCCAACTTTCAGCATCACACAGGGTTCTAACGATCAATCATGAAAACATACAAAGTATTGCATGTTTTGAAATTTTCATAATGCAAATTTTTATCAATGTTTTAGAAAATTGTAATTCTTATTCTAAGTTCTGTTTAAATTACTTTATTATCTTACTAAATTCAAATTCAATTTCAGTAACTACCCAGAATATTGAATTTGGCAAAACACAGATGGCTAAAATTTGACAATCATTAAAAATTACAGGAAACTGAAGGATTCATTGATGGACCAAATGTTAAGAGCTACTCAGATTAATCGAAACTCCAAATGGGTGTTCCCGTGTTCAACCCTAGCAAGAAGTCTAATCTGGTGTATGTATGATACATATACAGGGCAAGCACAGTTTAGTAATAGTTGCCAATAACCTTGTACTTGAACTCTTGAAAGTATTTGAACACTGCTCAGAGAAAATATCCCCATTCAATCATAAAAGTAATATATGGTGTTTTCAGTGATTTTAACTTGCTTGTATTCAGAGAATCCATGAACAAATAAATATGCTTCTTGTATTTAAAGAATCTATCAATAAACAGATAACATGCGTGATGAGCTATTCTGTTGAGAATCTCATTTTTCATGAAGAACTTAAGCCCAAACTGCATGAAGAAAACAATCACGGTAATCAACTTATACATTAACTCATGAAAATATTTGACCACTGCTCAGAGCAAAGATCAACATTCAATCATAATAGTATATGTTCTTTTCACTGGTTGAACTTGTTTGCATCCAGAAAATCCATAAACAAATAAATAAACTGGTTGTATTTAAAGATCTATCAATAAACAAATAACATTCATGATGAACTTAATCAACCTCCAAAGATGGAGGTGGAGATGGCAGGAATTAGATTTATACTCCATAAAGAAGATAATCATGGTAATAAGATGCATTTCAATGACTTGCACTAGAAAATATCGTTGTGATATATGCCATTACAATAAGACAGCTTACAAGTACTAATACCATACTGATAAGAACCACATAGTACAGAGAATTGGGCTTGCTCTGAGAACAATTTGAATGTGCCAATTCACCTCGGCACAGGTGAATTGGGTTTGCTCTGAGAACAATTTGAATGTTTCGAAAGCTCGTGATCATTACGCCAAGGGGAAATTACCATTCTAGGGCTGGTTTTCCCCGAGTGGTTTGAGAGCCTTTTAAGAGTTGATGGACTATCTGCTTCAACTATGCCTATTGATTCTACTCTCCGTAAATTTCTTCTTCTGGAGGTGGAAGATGAAGCAGAGCTTCCAAAATCTTGATTTGCAGTGACATTCTGTGAAGCTTTAGTCGTTGCGTTTTCCTTCGCGTGCTTCACGATTTCTGTTGCAATTTCTCTGGGATTGATCACGTCCTTTGAGAACCTCAACGTTTTGTTGTTGCTGTTAACGCTTTGCTTGGACTCGGTTTTTGAGCATTGATATGGATGACTTCCAGGATACGAAGGCTTGGCGACGTGGGCGGTTTCTGAAGGACGCTTGAGGAGGGTTTTCTTAGACGTTAGTGAACAGCTTAAATTTCTAGTATTATTGTTTGGAGAAAGTATTTTTGCTCCTTTGTCATGACGAGAAGCGCGAAAAGGAGCAACTTCATCAGCTAAAGGAGGTTTTGACCTGCAACGAAACATTGACCCATTCGGTACCTTTGTGGCTTCTGCACATCATGAGGAGGTTATTTCCTGTGGTTCTGCTAGTTTTCCTTGCAAGGAATATCTATCTTCCAGCACACTTCCAAGATTCTCTTTATTTTTATGAATAAATTCCAGTGCCTGCAGAAGTTTTCTGGACTGCTCCCGGTTGCTTTGTCTGGTATTTTCTGGTGTAATGTTTTCTTCCCTTAACAACTTCTGGTCGTGATTTTTTCTGGCGGCAGAGATGACATTATTGTGGTTTTCCGATTGAAAATACTGAGAATAATCTCTGTGTTGTTGAATTTCGTAAGCTTCGAACTCGCGCTTGAACTCTTCCAGCTGTTTTTTTTTAGGATGTTCCCTAACGATGTGAGATCTGTTCACATTTTGAGATATTCTGATGGACTAAACTTTAGAAGCATTTTGCTCTTGCCTGTCGCTGACGGAGTTTCGCCTGGAATGATTGTTAGAAACGGGCTCGTCTGGCATAAGTCTAAGACCCATCATTCGGGCCACGACGTTCGACATTCTTCGTTTCTGCTGATTTCTGTGATTGAAAATACAGAATATAGGCGTTTACCCGACCTGACCTGCAGAGCGAGAAGCACCGGGGGAGCTGCAGAGTGGAATCGCAGACCGGGAGAGCGTCGGGTCGAAGAGTAATTGCAGTGAGCGCGGGTGACCATTTCGAACCTGCCATAATAGTCCAGCTCGTTCCCGATCAGTCAGGGGAGGTCAGGGGCCTGCATTCAGATTTTTTTGTCAGAGAATGAGTGGGAAGGTCAGGACTGTCAGGGGAGGGTGGCGGAGAAAGAGGGTGGCGGAGCTAGGGGATGGTGGCGGAGGGCAAAGAGGTTGCCGGTGGCCGGAGCCGGACGATTTTCCGGTCGGTACTGGAAAACGAGCTATTCTACAGCCTAGATAGACTACTCCTTAATGTGAATATCTCACAGATCAGATCAGGAAATAAATATTGTTTGCACTCAACGGTCATGCTTTTGCTGATGTGGGAAAAGCATATTGGATTCCCAGTTTTAAAGCAATGCTTTTCCTGAAAAAGCAGCTCGTGGAAATTAAGACCACAATAATTTTATTTTTTATTCCCAGGAATATTTATTTATTTTGTTATAGTAGTTATATTTAAAACATTTTATATGATTATAATATTTAATTATATCATTTTTGGGATTCATATATTATATAGAATTTATAATTTTAATTATGTGAAAGAAATTTAAATGATTAAATTTGAGTGGTTAAATTACAGGTTGCATGCATGCATACAGCAAGGAAAGGGAAAGGGAAGTAAGTATTTTAATTGAAAAATAAAACTCATAAAAATTGTCTATTTAATACTCTACACCAATAAAAAATAGAATTTTTGAATTTAATTACAAACTATTTGTCTTTATTAAAGTTTGAATAAATTTAAAAAAGAATAATTAAAAAAAAACTATTAGTAAATCAATTGAAAACTGAATATGCTATATTTTCATATTCTTCTCAATGCGCAAATATAATAAGAGATGATTAGCTAACATGCTAATAATAATTACTAATATATTGTTTTGTGATTACATTTAAGAAATATTTTTTAACTTAATATTGTTTTGTGACTACATTTAAGAAATATTTTTTAACTTAATAGGAAGAAATCTTAATTAGATTTAACTGTTATTTACTCAGTAAAAAAGAGATTTATTATTTTTCATTGATTAACCAATTTTACGTTACAGAAAAAGTTTATTCATTTTCATTTTTTTGGAACTCATTTTATGAATGGACAATGGGTACATTACCATTATTGCTTAGATTTGTTAATTAAGGAAATGAACATAATTTGTGGAACTTGTTAGTTTGTGTAAATAAATTAAATTATTATTAAAAAATAATAAATAGATTGGTTGATTAAGGAAATTAACCTAATTTGTTTTACTTGCTAATTTGTTTAAATAAATTAAATTATTATTAAAAAATAATAAATTTTAATCTATAATGTTAAACTATAGAAATTTTGCATTTTTTTTGTGAAACTCAAAGTAATATGGGTTTGACAAAAAAACCTAATACATTATCTATTGCATATAATAGGGATGATAAGGGAACTTAGATAGTATTTTCAGTTTGGCATCATTTATGTTATTGTTGGGGATTTTACATTGTTGAGGCTTATACTCATTATTAGAAACCACTCTTGCACACGTATATTCTGGATCTGTACAATAATTCAGTTAGAGATAATTTCACTTAAATGCTATAAATGTGATTTTTATTGTTAATGTTTATTTTCCAAATAATTAAAGGTGTTGATTAAATTGGGAATTAATAAAATTTATGAATGAAATATGCAAATATATTAGATACTATTTAAAATATATTCATAATTAAATATCATATAATTGGAAGTTCTAAATTTATTTTGATACTTACAATTAAGAAAAAATAAATAAAATTTAGCAAATGTATGAAGCATCTAATTTAACTCCAATGAAGACTTCTATAAATGTTATGCAATGGTTAGGAACCATTATCATTAATAATTTTGAAATGTCAGAAGTGGTGTATCATGATATTGAAAGTGCAACAAAAATAATGATAAATCATATAAAACCATGGATAGACATTCTAATAAATTCAAGATTTTTAGTTTTCCATTTCTCAAACAATTTTGACCAAGAATGTAAATTTGACTTGATGAAGTTGTTCTTTCAATTGTAATTGTAAATCTAGCTTCCAAAATCAAATTGTCCTATTGCAACAATTGGCCAAATTCCTCTTACTTCCCATCGTTTTGGCAGAATAATGCATATCAATCCCAATGGCCACCCTTGACTTCATAGAACCATAACTGGCAGTCAAGCTAGGAAATACCTATAAATCAACCAGCAGGAACAATCCCCCTACCTCAACCCACACTTCCAGCACCCTACACATTACAACAGAACCCTTAGACCAACCTACGACCGCAGCTCCCAGCCCAACCCAACCCGAAACCCAACAACAAACCAGTTCAATCTGTGCAAATTATTGAAGGACCGGAGCCAAAAACCGAGTTAAGAGAGTGCAATGAGCTTCAATTAAGATCTGAGCGGATAATAGAATCAGAGGGGGGTAAAAATAAATAAATTGAAGATCAATTACCTATAGAACAAGCACCACAAGTGGAGAACATGGTTAAACAGAAAACTCATGATCAAATGATCACCTCTTCTCCACCATTCCCAGAAAGATTAATCATACCTCGCCCAATAGAATACCCCAATTTTTATCTTCTGGGAGAACTAAAAAATTGTGTATAAAAATACCGCTCCTCCAGGCTATTCAGGACATTCTAATTTACGCAAAAACTATTAAGGAATTGTGTATGAAAAAGCCAAAGAGGAAAATAAAAACAACCCCAACTGTCCAGTAGTCGGTACCTTATCTAATTTACTATCAAGCAGAGAAACACCTGAAAAATATGAGGACCCAGGAAATCCTATAGTCACTGTGCAAATAAATGGATGCTCCTTCCCCAATGCATTAGCCGATTTAGGAGTAGCAATCAATATTCTTACAACCACAACTTGTCAAAAGCTTGGCATTACATCCTTGGACCCAACCATGACCTTGTTGGAACTGGCTAACCAATCGGTAGTCAAACCAGAAGGCACATTACAAGATGTAATGGTGTCAGTAGACTCCTGGGAACACCCTACAGACTTTCTGATCATCAATCCTAGAAACCGACTCGATGGACATCCCATAATTCTAGGTAGACCTTAGCTAGCAACCACGAATGCTTACACAAGTTGTTGAACATCCAGCATGACTATAGCAAGAGGAAGCAATGTGAAGAATTTAGCCTTATATCCTCCAGCTCAGCCAAGTTTAACAAGAATAAAAACCAGAAAACAACCTATATCATATCTAACTGAAAACATTAGATCACTGCTAACCATAGAAGATGCTCTCTAATTTAAGGGAAAAATAGAAGATGACATCATTAACACTTACATTAACCAACCAGATGTCGTATCCCATCTAAAATGTCACATGATCGAAGTAGCCCTCGATAACGAAATAGAAGGAGATCCCTTAAAAGATATTAACGATCAATCAATACCAACAACTTCTGTTTATAACAACAAAACCATAGAAATTGAGCTAGGAAAAACTTTGAATATTAACAAAAATCTGACTGTTGACCAAGAGCAGAAGCTTGTTCAACTCCTGAGAAAATATAAAGAGGCCTTTGCATGGGATTACCGGACATGAAGGGGATTGATCCCCAATTATGCATGCACCACATTTATACAGAGAAAGATGCCAGGCCCATTCAAATCCTCAACGAAGGTTAAATCCTCATCTTAAAGATATTGTTAAATCCGAACTACAAAAATTGTTAGATGTAAACTTCATCTACCCCATATCTGACAGCAAATGGGTCTCTCTATTAGTAGTAGTGCCAAAAAAGAATGGAAAGTGGCATATATGTGTTGACTATAGAGAGCTTAATAAAGCAACCCAAAAGACCATTTTCCCCTTCCATTCATTGACTAGGTCTTGGACACATTGGCAGGAAAAAAAATTATTTTCTTTCCTAGATGGCTTCAGCGGATACAATCAAATTGAGATTGCCCCTGAAGATTAGGATATGACTACCTTTACCCGCCCTTGTGGAACATTTGCTTACAGGGTCTTACCTTTTGGGCTGTGCAATGCACCTACCACATTCCAGAGGGCTAACTCAGTATTTTTTCAGATCTGATAAATGAAGGGCTCGATGTGTACATGGATGACTTTACACCTTACGGAGATGACTTCGAGCCAGTGTTACAAACATTAGAGAAAGTTTTGCAAAGATGCATTGCCACCAGACTCTGTTTAATCCATGAAAAATGCCACACGATGATGACCGAGGGCCTCATCTTGGGTCACTATATATCAGTAGCTGGAATACAGGTAGATCCAACAAAAAATCAGATAATTCTTTTAATACCTACCCCTTCCACACAAACTGAGGTACGTAGTTTCTTGGGATTTTATGGCTATTATAGAAAATTTATAAATAATTTTTCTCAAATTGCTACACCACTATATGCATTAACATGAAATATTGATTTCATTTGGACTGATAAATGTGATAGTGCTTTTGAAGATTTAAAATGGCTTGTATCAACAACCCCAGTATTAAGGGGCCCAAACTGGGATTCGCCATTCCAGATTTCATACGACACTTCAAACACAGCCATTGGAGCAGTTCTCAACCAGGAGGAAGATAAAAAGCCATATGTAATATACTATATCAACAAAAATCTATCTCTTGCTGAATTAAATCATATTATTACTAAAAAAGAAGTTTTGGCTGTAATCTATGCTATCAATAAATTCAGACATTATATAACAGGATACCCTATGGTTTTATACACTGATCACTCTGCTATTAAATATCTAACTAATAAACCTGTTACAAATGGAAGAGTGACAAGATGGTTGATTCTTTTGCAGGAATTCGATATCACTATCAAAGATCGACCAAGAAAAGAAAATCCAGTAGTAGACTTCCTTTCACGAATGCCAAAGACAGATGACTTGGCAGCAGTAGAAGACCAGTTTCTTGATGAACATTTATTTGTTGTAACTGTGAAAACACCGTGGTATGCGAACTTCGCAAATTACTTGGCAGTGGGCAAGTTACCCAAGCACCTGACGCCTAATGAAAGAAAACAAATAGTACAGTGCAACACGTGATTCTCTTGGATCGGAGGCTATTTATTTCATACAGGGGCCGATATGCACATTAGAAGATGCATCAGGGAAGAAGAGATCTTTGACATCCTGAAAGATTGCCACGATGGGCCTTGCGGCAGACATTTTGCAGATCACTGGACTGGTCACAAGGTATTACAGATGAGCTATTATTGGCCCACCATTTTTAAAGATGCCAAGAAGTTTGTCCAGGCATGCGACAGTTGGCAAAGAATGGGATGCCCTGGGCAATCTGATGAGATGCCCTTGCACCTGTAGATAGTCATTGAACCTTTTGAGCGATGGGCGTTAGATTTCATCGATCCAAAAAACCCATCATCTAATCAAAAGACATATATATTAGTTGCAACAGAGTATGTGACTAAATGGGTGGAGGCAGAGGCACTACCAAGGGCAACAGAGGACTCGGTAATCCACTTTATTTTCCAACTATTTTTGCGATATGGCTTGCCTAGAGAGGTAATTACCGATGGAGGACCATAATTCATAGGCCATAAGATCTCTGCAACATTAAATAATCATCATATCATACACAGAATCACGACTCCATACCTCTCACAGGAAAATGGCCAGGTAGAAAGCACTAATAAGGTAATCGAGGCAATACTAACAAAGACAATTGCATCACATAGACATGACTGGGCTACCCGATTACTCGAAGCCTTGTGGGCATACTGCAAGACATGGAGAAATACCATGGGATTTTCCCCATATCAACTAGTGTTTGGCAAAGAACCTATCTTCCCAATTGAATTTGAAATCCAGACATTGAGGATAGCTCAGGAGGTAGGCTTGGACTTAAGCAAAGCACATATTAATAGGCTACATCAAATCAATGAATTGGATGAAATCCGGCTAACAGCTCTTCAACACACTGCACTAATCCAACAACAAAGAGCGAAATGGCATCATGCCCTTATCAAAAAGAAGATCTTCCACGAAGGAGATTGGGCACTCCTGTATGATTCTAGGTTCCAAGATTTCCTGGGAAAACTCTAGACCAGATGGTTAGGACCTTATGAGATACAAAAGGTGCATGATAATGGCACCCTCACATTAGCCACCATTGATGGGTCTGGCTAGTCTTTTAAAGCGAATGGACATCGAGTACGACTCTATCACAAACTGCTTACCAAGGAGTCCTTTGCCAACAATTACGGGAAGATTCCACCATACAGATTCTTACTGAGGAGGGCAACTTGTCCTTAGCATAGACCCAGTGAATAATTCATTTGTTTTTGAAATTTGCACATAAAATTTTCTTTCTATGTTGATTGAATTTGCTTGTATAAATTGTATATAAATTCTCTTTTTTTCTACTTTTCCTTTGATGTTCCCTCTAAGGAATAGTTGTTGTTCCCTTTAAGGAATAGTTGTTGTCCCTTCTAAAGAACAACAATGATTTTATGGATTCTCGTCATGTTGTTCCCCTTTAAGGAACAATTGTTGTTCCTTCCAAAGAACAACTGTTGTTCCCTCTGTGGAAGAACAATTTTGTGTACAGATTTTCGTGTTGTTCCCTTTAAGGAACAATTGTTGTTCCCTCTAAGGAACAACTGTCATTCCTTCTAAGAAATAGTAGTTCCCTATATATTTTATTTTCATGTTGTTCCCTTCAAGGAATAGTTGCTTTTCCCTCTAAGGAACAACTGCCATTCCCTCTAAGGAATAGCAGTTCCCTATATATTTGATTTTCGTACTATTCCCTTTAAGGAACAGTTGTTGTTCCCTCTAAGGAACAATTGTTGTTCCCTCTAAGGAACAACAGTTTCATGTGTATGTGTTTTCTTGTTGTTCCCTCTAAGGAAATTTGTCGTTCCCTTTAAGGAACAATAGTTTTGTATGGATTTGTTTTCCTGTTGTTCCCTTTAAGGAACGGTTGTTGTTCCCTCTAAGGAACGATTGTTGTTCACTCTAAGGAAAAGTTGTTGTTCCCTTTAAGGAACAACTACTATTTCCTCTAAGGAACAACAATCCCATATGTATTTGTTTCTCACTGTTCCATCCAAGGAACATCTTATGTTCCCTTTAAGGAATAGATGTTTTTCCCTCTAAGGAACAACTGTTGTTCCCTCTAAGGAATAGCTGTTGTTCCCTCTAAGGAACA
>APFE030279985.1:115486-147962 GCA_000404065.3 Pinus taeda | reverse complement strand
AAGACAAATGCAGAAGGAAAGGTGGAGAAATACAAAGCTCAGTTGGTAGCAAAAGGTTATTCCCAGGTGTCGGGAATTGATTTTGGTGATATTTGTTCTCCTCTTGCCAAGGTAACTTCTATTAGATTAATTTGATCTATTGTTGCTGCTTTTGATTTTTAGGTAGAACAGATGGATGTGAAGGAAACATGTCTTCACGGGGATCTAGAAGAGGAAATCTACATGAAGCAACCTGAAGCCTTTGCGGTGAAGGGTAAGAAAGAACCGGTATGCAAGTTAAAGAAGTCTATGTATGGGTTAAAAGAGTCACCAAGGATGTGGTATCAGAAATTTTATACATTTATATGGGGAACCCGGTTTTGGTACATGTTTGTATGAACTTTTTTTTAATTAAACAATTTAATCAAAAATGTAGAAAGGACATAACTTTCATTGAGATAAATCTAAAACTAGATTCATGACTACTACTAAGAATATTCTAAAATATTTTGTGGAGGTAAAATCCCTACCATCCACCTAATAATCATTGATAATTAAATCAGATCAGAATGATGAGTACATGGAGAGAACGAGAGCATGAAGAACAAGATATGATTGCCTTAAAGAACTAGGGCACGGTTGAGGCCCTAAGGAATTGTGAGTTACTCAAATATTTCTGATTACCTGGTATGAGGTAGCAAATTGAGCTTTTGCATTTCCTTGTTTGTTCATGGGATCCTACTGATCATATATTTCACATCAGAGACAAAGTGGTCTCAATTACCATCGATGACATATACTTTCTTATTGGACTATCGAGGTGAGGTGCCCCCGTCTCACTTTCTAGATTTGCCAAAGGGGGTGAATCAGTGAGAGATTACATATGACAGTTTTGTCAACCAGGTGCACAACCTAATAGGGATGAAAATATTAACATCATGGATGTTAGTGATTTACCATTGAGGATGATCCTCTTTACCATTGCCAAATTGGCTGGCAACGAGACACTACAATTGGAAAATAGATCATACATGTAGTATGCATTAGAGTGTTTAGAGCCAAAAGTGTTCAATTGGTGCGAGGCAGTACTTTCATCCTTGAAAGAACAATTGACCAAGGTGAAAAGCGAAAGGACAAAGAACTTTGGCTATGGGTCGATCCTGATTTCTTTCTCCTTGGAGAGAATTCCACTTCTGCAGCCACAACATGTTTCACTGGGTGTATTTGGACCTAGGGATCCACGAATACAAAGATGGGTAGATCTTATGGATATGCATGCTAGTCAGTCATTGATATCATTTACCCCTGCATTCTTTGAGTGGCCTGATCGACAAGATATGGCCATCGCAAAGTATCCATATTCAGGGATGGATTTCCACAGAGATCCAGACTTGATGTTACCAGTTGGAGAATAGTGGGGTGCTATGGGTAAATTGTTTGACCAAAGTGTTTTTTGATTTTAAAGTTTGTACCTTTTTTTTTGTGTTTTTTGATTATCTCCAAGACTAAACAAAATCATTTCTATGTATGCAGACGTTGGACCTATTTGACCTGTGGGGCACCAATGAGTGACAGGTGGGCCAACACAGAGACCTGTTGGGAGAGTAGTTCTCTAAGACTTAGATTTAGACGAGACACTGGCTGAACTATAGGACCATATAGAGGGTTTGACCCTAGGCATTACGAATGTCCAAATCGAGGAGTTGACTATGCAACTATAATGCCACACCATTAGTGTTCCAAGTCATTGGATGAGACTTTTACGCATGATAGCACATGTTGTGACCTGTTATCATGAGAAACACTAGTCTACTTAGATGTTTTCTGCACACATTTTGAGTTTTTGGGTCAGATGACCAATTTTTGTCTTGGACACAAACTGTTTGTAATTTTTTTTTAAAACAACTATCTATTTTTCTTTCAGAGTTTTATTATGGTTATGTGATGCAATCCTATTCAACTGATGATGTGAAATGAAAATAGTTACTTTACATATGTCGCAAATGTCTGTTTAACACATAATTCGCTAGAGAATCAGTTAATGTGTTTAGATTTATGGAAATATGTTGATATTGAATAAACTCAAAATACCTTTCAAAAATACGAACTCTAAGGAACATGTGATGAATTTTTGGGTTTCGGATGGTATAAACGGCAGTAAGTTGTAGTAAACAAGTTGTGAGTCTAGCCTAATGATGATTCGGCATATGCCAAGTGAAATGGCATCAAAGAGAAGTTTAATCAATGCGCTATACTCAGCGATATTGTTCGTCGATTGACCAATACGAATCCCTATAAAAATCACTATCTTGCCGCTTGGAGTGAAAATGGCCCATGCTGCAGAGGATAGGTTTTGCATACTAAGACTAGCCCCATCGGCGTAACCAACAAATGGTTCCAAATAGTTTGACATCTGCAACAAATGCAAAGTGGATTACTTAACCAAATAAGAACTCTAAAAGAAACACACACACATATGGAATCAAAGCATATTTACCGTGAGTTTTACTACACTTAACTAAGCATAATAACGTTTAAGGTACAACCTGTTTCAGGGCTGTGACAATGGAATCCCATCATAGTCCACTAACTCGTGGGAACCTTTTGTCAAAACACACTTAATAATATAACGGCCCATACATAGCGGTTCAAATTTTCCTTCTCCAAGTTTATCAAACTCCTGATCGTAAAGCAGGACCAGGTCACTTTCTCAGAAGAAACAAGGCTTGACATTTTTATCATATTGTGCCTTAATACATTTCTTATGCGCTTCATTAACCAATGCGGCATCATGACGGGTTTCATCAAGATGGATTAAATCCAAGAAGTGTGCTTCTTCTTTAGAAGTGTTGGGTAGTAGGTCAATTGCGAGTTTGAGAGACATGTTTTCACATTGAATTGATAAGACTACTTCCAAACCATACACCAACTGAAATGGTGTGAATTCGGTCGCATTTATCACCAAGGTTTAGTATGCCCACATAGCTGAGTATAGGATTAAATGCCAATTTCTTTTGTGAACTCCAATCATTTTTTGTAGCATCCACTTAAGGACTTTGTTGATGGCCTCTACTTGTCCATTAGCTTGCAAGTAGTGTGGAGTAGAACTATCATGTGACATTCTTAACTTAGTGGTCAACTCATCATGTGATTGCGAAAATGCGATGCATGATCTATAACTATGGCTTGTGGTAAACCAAACCTAGCAACCACATGGTTGAAGAAAAATAAAGCAGTCGTTTCGCCACTGTTGTTCAATGTTGGTATTGGGTTAGCCCATTTGGTAAAATAGTAAACGACGACTATAATATACCCATGCCCCTCAGCCGAGGTGGGGTTACATGTCATAAACTCAATGCCCCATTTGGCAAATGGGCCAACAACAATGAATGGATGAAATGGTGCAGGTGGTAATCTAGTTTTTCAGTCATATATCTGGCCTGCATGACAACTTCTGACAACAATAATTCAATCTTTGAATATGGTTGGCCAGAAGTAACCAACGAGGAGAATTTTGTGCGCGGTAGCATATCCAGATAAGTGTCCACCACAAGCACCTAAATGAAATTCAATCAAAGCCTTCTCGGCTTCCTCATGAGTGAGGCACCTATGTAAAATCATATCGACACCACGACGATAAAGCGTATCACCAACGATCGGATAATCTTTGGCTTGGTATCGGGTCCATTGCTATTCAGAGCGAGAGGTATTAGGCTAGAAAGCTTTGGTTTTGAGATAGACCAATATATCTCCATACCACGGATCACTTGACAAGACAAGAAATAGAGACTCATCTAATATTGATGCTTTTGATGTTGAATCATTGGAGGATGAGGGAAGGTCACAAAGTAACTCGGAAAAAATAAGAGATTTCTTTGATTTAGATTTGATCAACTCCAAATCAAACTCCTACAAAATAAATATCCATTTTTGAATATTTCCCTCCCAGCAATTGACATGAAAAAATGTATGTCATAGTGTTGCAGTCTGATATAATAGTAGTTTTACAGAGGAAGATGTAATGACAAAATATCTGCACAGCTTGAACAGATACCAAAGCTAACTTCTCGACATAGGAATACTTACATTTTTTATCATTGAGATTACGACTCAAGTAATAAATAGGATGTTCAATTCCACTTTCTTCTTAGACTAAAACCATGCCAATGGTTGTATCTACAGTTGCGAGATACAGGTAATAATGTTTTTGATAGTTTGGAGCATACATTAATGACAGTCTAATTAGGGAATTTTTAAGAGCATCAAAGGAAGCTTGCGCAACTTGATCCCAATGGAAGGGTACCCCTTTCTTCAATATAAAAGTAAAACCTTTAGCCACCTCAGCATAGTTTGGAATGAACCTCCTCATAAATTTTTCCTTCCCTTCAAGTCTCTGTGACTGTAACAAGTTTAAAGGTGGAGGCAAGTCAAGGATTTCATGAACCTTAATTAGATCGAGTTGAATTCCATATTTTGAGACCATGAATCCAAGCAATCGACTAGAGATGACAAAAAACACACACTTGTTTGGATTGAGTCGTATCTTGTAGTGTTGGCACCGTAAAAATATTGCTCTCAAATGTTGCGGGTGATCAATCCGCTTTCGTGAATGAGCAGGAAAATCATTAAGATAAGGTTGAACAATGTGCTTGATGTCATGGAAGGCATAATCCATTACCCTCTAAAATGTATCCCTTGCATTCTTCAAACCAAAAGGTAACATTTGATAGGTGAATGTGCCCCATGGACAAATAAAAGTTGTTTTAGATTAGTCTTGTGGATAGATATTGATTTGATTGTAGCCAGAAAATCCATCCATGAATGAGAATATTTCACAACTGGCACATTCGTCAATAATCTGATCGATAAAGGGTGTAGGATAATTGTCTTTCGTACATGCTTGATTTGCATCCCTATAATGGACACACTCGAATTATCCCTTGTTTTTTCATAACTGGAACAATGTTAGATACCCAATCGGTAAGAGGTATAGGGAAAATGAGTCCAGCATACAAAAGCTTTTCAACCTGTGCTTTGATGGCAATGGATTTCTTTGGATGAATAATTTGAAGCCACTGTTGAACTGGTTTGACATCAGGGTGCATTTTGATCTCATGTTCAACAATGCTTAAGTCAATTCCTGGAAACTCCTCGTAAGACCATGCAAAAATATCTCTAAATTCACAAAAAAGAGCATGGTAATTATCAAGTTCCAATGGAGAAAAAGGTTTGCCGACATGAATGTTTTCTACAATGTTAGGCTTGGTAAAAATGTTTATAGAAATTTTTTCTTCTATGTTTGACAAATTATGCTCAGAGTATACAGTATCTACTCTAACAAAAATTTGACATGAAATCAACAATTGATGGGTGGTTTAGCTCATTTGAATAATATTTGATGTCATAGGGAAGATTGGAACGATGATGATAATCTTCCCATGGTTCCTCTCCTATCATCATTGATTATATGATTCCTTCATCCGTAGAATGTATACGTGAAAAAAAGATCCGAAGAGGTACTATATTCTAATGACCTATCTACCCATACAATTATTAAGTGTGGATTTGGGTTTGCCGCACAAACCCAAAAGATTGATTGCTATGATGATTCAATGGGGCTTAATGACAACACCTCAATATTACTATCAACTTCAACTTGGTTGGTAATCCTCCTTAAATCAGATGAGGTGGAGGAAATCATGTTGCAAGTCTCCACTGTTGCCACTTCCTCCAAATCAGATTGTGACAGGAGGGTAAAAGTGCCCATTAGGGAAGGATCTTTAAAGACACCTACTCCAACACTTTGAAGTGATATCGGGGGTCCATGTAGCAATGGAATGCTTCTTGTAGCTTGTGAAATATTGGAAAAGAAGGCTAGTTGATCAATGATTGTGATTCCACCCTTAAAAGGGAATGAAATAGTACGAAAGTATGTGGAAACCACAACTGCCATAGCATATACCCAAGGCCTTCTCAATAAATGGTTGTAATCGAGGGGTCTTTCAACTACCTCAACTTCAACACTAATCATTTTGCCCCCAAGCTTGATTTTCGGGTTACTCAAAATCCCACACGGAGTATATGTTCTTCTACCAAAAGCTTTCAACATAGTTGGTGATCCTGACAATGGCGGTGAACCAAGTGTTTTCCAGCAGTTCATGGACATAATGCAAGTTGATGCCCCCTCATCCATAATAGTTCAGTGAACATTCTTATTGGGAGATTTTACTTCGATTAGGAAAGCTAATTGCATTGGTAACTGCGGTGAATATCCTGCATGGTTAAAAAGGATCTATTCCGCCTATTGCTGACAGTAAAGCCTACTTTTGGGAGGGATAGTTTTGCAACACCTCGAGTGTTGACAAAGTGGAAGGTGATTGAGCAAGATCTTCCACTATGTTATAATTTTGAGTAGCTTGAGCCTGAGGGTTGAATTTTGATTTGTTTACAACTCCCTTTTGTGGTTTTATTTTAAATTCAGTTATAATGGGTGGAACAACTTTAGATGAAGTTGAAGTCGAAGAGTTAGGTTGATTTGTGGCCTGATTATTTGATGACGATGGATTTCCATAATCTTTGTTTTTTATTGACACCAAAACATCGTTTCGTGGCTTTGTGATGGATAACATGAGTACTTGGGATGTCGCAGCATGGTTTGTTGTAACCAAATGTGTCTTTGAGGTTGGAAACGGATCAGTCAACACTATCGATGTGTTTGAAGTCTTTAAAAGTTTAGAGACCTCAAAGCGATGTGGACAATCTCTTGTAAAATGTTCTTCATTACATATCAAACATGGATAACGAGGTTTCCTTGTCGAAGTATAGGAATCATATTATTTCTCTGGAGGGAAATTTTCTTGTTTCTTTTTGTTTTTCGCCTTTTTCTTACTTCCTGGTTGCTTTGGATTTTTTCCTTTGTCCGATGACACAACATTAATCTTGAAGGTAAGAGTATTTTCTGATGCATTGGTAGTTTGATTGGAAACAACAAGAGTTTGACTAGATGGTCTTCCTACTGACTGTGTGCTTGAAGAACCGATCACACTATCGCCGGCATGAGAGTCCTTACTCAATTATGGAGGAGGGGGAACAGTGAAAGCTGGTAAAGGTGAATTGGGAATTTTATCATAAAGCATGCCGGATTGTGTGTAAATCAAATCCAAGAATCAAGTTAATTGGGTTGTAACTCTTCCTTTCACTAACAAAGTGTTCAAAGCTTTTTCCATATGTTTGTATTGTTCATTGATGCTTTCATATGTGTATTATGAACTTGATTCCATTCTATGTTTAATCAATAGATCATTATCATATGCTTTGATCAGTTTTTGTCTTCTGTTTGTGTGCAGGTACTTTTCAAGCGGATTAAGTACGGAAAGGAGCGACAAAATTGGTCAAGGGAGATAAGGAGTAAGTGAAAGCTACAGGTAGGCTTATTTACTATCTTATTTAATCTATTGGTTATAGAAAAAGTAGAGAATTCTTTGCACTATTGTTCTAGACTTAGATGCTAGTCTAGGGGTTTAATCATTTATCCGTAGATAGTAAAACTTCCAAAACAAATTGGCGACCATACTGGGGAAAATTGGAAAAAGGGGAAAACACATTATGGTAGCAAGTCGTTCTTGAACATGACGCTTTCACCTCATCACTGTGACTATGTGGGTTGGGTTATTCAGTTTGATGGTTATCACATCATTGGTCTATCATACCATCCATTACTTTGCTTTGGGTCAATGCTAAAAATTCATATTAGTGTCGCCGACATGTTCAAGAGAAGTCATTCAGTTCAAACTTCATCCTTTGCAATACCGTAGACCTTCATTTTCATGACCGCCATTCTTGAACCTTCTATCGTCAGTTGATTTTTCATCTCCAAAATCATTTACCTCATTTCATTTCATTGATGTGGGATACGTCAAGGCCCTCTTGTGATGAGTCACTTCTTATCGACAGCAAAACATTATCCAAGAAGTTGACTTAGAAACACCCCTTTAGTGCCTTGAGGCTTGCATACATCAATGGAATGTTTCTCACTTTCGGTGATAGGTTGACATCACTGGCTTTCGACACGAAAGACTTTGTATGGTGTTCAACATCAAATCAGTTATTCACACCATGCGAAAGACTTACATCATTGGACGGTAATCAGAAGATGTCTTCCCATGTTCGACTTTAGGTCATCTATTCACATGGTTAGACTTGTACTTGAGCGAAATATTGAACAAGATTGAAGACCCCAGATCTAGTTTCATCCATCCGGGCTGCGATAGTTTTAGGAGTACTAAATCAAATGTACAATGGCCTTACATTCATGGCCATCCATTAATGGGTCTATATCTGTAAACGACTATATTTGTACATGTAATGAAAGTTTATAAGCTGAGCATGGGTATGCCTTCCCTCAGTGAGTTCATGACAAAAAATGAAGTTATCCTGATATATGTATTGTAATTGATTCAGGTCACCTTCCACTTTGAAACCTCCTCTCCACATGATAAAGCATTTCACTCGACATACATATTTATGACTTCATGCTTTAGGGGGCAACTGTTATAGATCAATTTGGGCACATCAACCCCAACTTACAGATCAATACTATTAGGGCCCATCAAACCCTAATTCAGTTGTTACATGCCCTAAATGAAGTCTACCATAAGAAGGCCTCCTTCCCAAGAGATTCCATGATTGAAATCATCCAAAAATTGCCTCTAAGAAGATCAGCGCAAGAAGTCCTTTATCAGGGTGCACTGTAGTGCAGTCCAGTACACTGCCAAGGTGCGTTGCAGTGCACTTGAGCCCTCTTTGGCCGATACTTGGTGAATTTGAGTGAACTTTCATTGGGGTTTGGGAATATTCTTATCCATTGGATGCATCTAGAAGCTTCCCAAGTTTATCTACTCCTTTGGGCTTGAAATTGGATGAGGGAGGAGTTAAGGAACATGAATCCCTTTATCCCTTCCTCCATGGAACTAAATCCTAAGTTTGGGAGGGCATTCATTATCATCATTTATGGCATAACTTCCTTCATTCACTTATGAAAAGACCACTCATCTAAGTGATCAGGGACTGGAAATCATTGAATTATAGGGAGATGCTATTAGTATGAGACTTGAATTGGTTTCAAGTATTGTAATGATGTCAAAATGTCTTGCTTGTTATGAGGAGAGGATGGGATTGAAATGGAGGAGTGACACTGAATCAAGCAAATTGGGTTGTAACTCTTCCTTTTACAAATAAAGTGTTCAAATATTTTTCCATATGTTTGTATTGTTCATTGATGCTTTCATATGTGTATTATGAACTTTATTCCATTCTATGTTTAATAAATAGATCATTACCATATTCTTTGATCGGTTTTGGTCTTTTGTCTGTGTGCAGGTACTTTTCAAGCAGAATAAGTATGGCAAGGAGCAACAGAATTGGTCAAGGGAGATAAGGAGTAAGTGAAAGCTTCATGTATGCTTCTTTACTATCTTATGTAATCTATTGGTTATAGAAAAAGTAGAGAATGCTTTGCATTGTTGTTCTAGACTTAGCTACGAGTCTAGGGGTTTAAGCGTTTATTTGTAGACACTAAAACTTCCCAAAATAGATACCGAACTCTCTGAGACCTTCAAATAATTTTCCTCCTCCACCTGGAAAATAATCTCATGCTGCCAATGGAATTATTGGTTTTGCCAGTTCGCAGATGACGAGTAAACCATCTAGTATTTCTCTCACTTCTCCTGTGCAAAATCTTCAATCCCATCCTCCTGCGCCTTCTTCTTTTGAGATAAATATCATTTCATCTAATAAAGGCAAGTCTCAAAAACAACCTGGAAGTAAGAAGAAAGGTAAAGGTAAGAAAATGAAATATTACTAACTGTAGGATAAACAAACAAATTCATCTTCTGATGAGAAACAAAAGCCTCGATACCCATGCTTGATTTGTGATGAGGATCACTTTACATGTGATTTTTTGCACTGCGCTGAAGTGAATCAGTTTCTTAAATCACCCACTTCTCTCACTGTCCTGACTGGCCT
Organism: Pinus taeda; assembly: GCA_000404065.3. Taxonomy (NCBI): domain Eukaryota; kingdom Viridiplantae; phylum Streptophyta; class Pinopsida; order Pinales; family Pinaceae; genus Pinus; species Pinus taeda. The sequence goes on along the minus strand of APFE030279985.1, from coordinate 137,960 downwards.
ATTTCCAATTTAGTAGACTCTTATGGTTTCCCAGGATGCTTCTTCCTCTAACATGATTTTGAAGCTTTCCTCCTCAAAGCTAAAATTTGATGTCATGGTGGCCACTCCAAACGAGAACTATGGTATTACAGATCCACCAAACATTAGGCTATTGATCAAGCTATCAGTTTGGAACCACCTTCATTTGATCCTATTCCACCTTTGGTTCCTATGGGATTAGCTATCAAGCCTCTGAAGGATGTTATTCATAACTATGCTTTCAACCCTCATTCGAGAGCCACCCAAAATTATAATGTAGTTGAAGACTTGGACCAGTCTCCACCAGCTATGTCCACTCTTGAGGTGTTGAAAAATTTCCCCACCAAAAACAAGGCCTTGTTGTTAGCTATCGGATGTGTGGTTCCATCAGATTCCAACCTAGTGGTTTTCTCTGATGAAAAATATACCCCTCAATTTCCATCTCAATTAAATTTTATGATTCAATTCATTTTCCATTGTAAGAACATTCATCATTCTATTATGGATGAGGGAGCCTCAACTTGCATAATATATGTATTTTTCTTACTGGAAGGCAATTGGTTCACCCCAACTAAGTCAATCAATCACCACATTAAAAGCCTTTGATGGAAGGACATATAAAAGTTGTGGTATTTTGAGTTCCCTCTAAGTGGAACTAAGGGGAAAATTCATCTTTGTTGAAGTAGAAGTTAGTAACAGACCTCTTTATTATAATCTTCTACTCGGACGTACATGGGTTTATGCTATGGTTTCCATCATTTTGACTTACTTCTGAATGATTTCATTTCCTCATAAAGGCAAGATCGTGGTGATATATCAACTCACTTTTTCACCTCTGATTCCACTGTTATTAGAAGTGTCCCTCTTGTATGGGAAGCCCTACATTCCTATCATCATGTCTGTGTTGGATTGTTGAAGGATTAATCGCTTATGGGAATCTTTTCACTCTCTCCTCCTATCCTTCCTAGCTCCTCCCCTTCGGTTTCTTATATAAATATGATATCATCCTATACAATTCTGGCCAATCCATGGAATGTACTTGATGAAAATTACATCTAAATTTTTGGTGACCAAATGCTGCTTAACCCCATTGAGAAAGATTATGAAGCCATATTTTTGGCTTATCTGGCCCATACTTTTTCTTTAATCAATTGGGTAGATCGATTGTTAGATTATGGCACACCCTCTGACTCTTTCTCGTTTATATTATCTACCGATTAAAGCATCATGGAGATTATGATTTCTGACAATGCATCATGGGATGAACATCATCATCATTCCTCCTTTCCAGATATCATTGAGGATAATACCAGTGGTGTGTACCTACATAGTTTTGTCAAACCCTTTACGAATTATGTTTCCATTCATGAGATAGAATTTGAAAAGAAACTTTCTAATATTGAAGAAATGATTCCTCTTGATATTTAAATTAAACCAAGAACAATAAAAAATATATACATCAAAGCACCTTGTTCTCCATAGGAAATTGAGATATATTGAGCACTTTTTTCGTGAGTTTAGAGATGTCTTTGCCTGGACATATGAACAAATGCCATGTATTGACCCAAACATAGTGGTGTAAGAAATTAAGATGTCTCTTGATGCCAAACCTGTCCATCAATGCCTCCATCTGCTCCAACCCAAGAAGGCTACTAGGATTAAAGATGAAATTGAAAATATTCTTTCGGATGGTTTCATATACCTTGTTCCTTTAACTGATTGGGTATCAAAAATTGACCCTGTCATAATGAAACAGGGTGAAATCGGGGTATGTGTCGATTATGAGGACATAAATCATGCTTTTCTAAAATAAAACTACTTGGCCCCATTTATTGACCATATTGCTGATGATTGTGGTGGATGCGATATTTATTTGTTTATGGATGGATTCTCAGGCTATATTCAAATCAACATTCTCCCAACAAACAAACCTAAAACTACATTTACTTTTCCCTGGGGTACTTTTGCTTATAGAAAGCTCCCCTTCAATTTAAATAATGCATGGTCACGTTTTAATGTGCGATGGATTACACTTTCCATGACATATATCATATCATGCAACCCTATTTGTAAGATATCCCTGCTAACTCCAAGCTTCGGGTTGATCACCCATGCATTTACAGTCCGTTTGTAGACATTACAACATTCAACTTAACCCACACAAATTTTTGTTCTATGTCAATTTTGGTCAACTTATTGATTTTTTATTTATTTAATTTTTTTTTTTGAAACAAGGAATTCATATTGATCCTCTGAAAGTCCAGGTAATCATTAATTTCCATGCACCTTCTTCCCTTGTTCGCTTACAAAGACTCCAAGGGAAAGCTAACTTCCTGAGGAGGTTTATCCCTAACTATGCTAAACTAACCAAAGGATTTACTCATTTACTGAAAAAGGGATTCGTTTCCATTGGGATGACGCTATAGAGAAAGTGTTTGATGCCTTGAAAGATGTATTGGTTCAAGCATCTCTCTTATATCCCCCTAACTATTAGTGCGATTATTTATTGTATCTTTCTACTGCCATCTCTACTATAGCTATGTTGGTGGTCCAAGAATACGATATGGGGACTGAACATCCCATTTATTATCTAAGTTGAAACCTCAACGATACCGAGATTTGGTATACTGATGTAGAAAAGTTAGTTTTGGCAACCGTTCAAGCTATCTAGAGATTTTTCTATTACATGTTTCTTCAAAAAACTTTGGTCGTTTCAAATTGAAATTCCATGTCATACATATTGTCACGTCAGTTGTTGGGGGGAAATTACTCTAAGTGGATCATTATTATGCAAGAATTTGACCTGGAATTCATCAAATCCAATTCAAAGAAATCCTTAGTTTTTGATGAGCTAATGTGCGATATCCCTTCCCTTGATGTTGAATCTACATCTAAATATTCCATCCCTGAATAGTCATTTTTTCTGATTTCTTCATTTGACCCATGGTATGGAGATTTTCTGATCTATCTCTAAACCTAGACTTTTTGACCTAATAACTCTTACTTTGGGCATCAATGTATCTGGTACCAATCTTGAAATTACATGGTTATCAATGACACCCTTTACCATCATGGCATCAATACGATTTTACGGAGGTGCCTCACTCTTGAGGAGGTTGAGAAAGTCCTTAATGAATTCCACTTGGGGTCATGCGACATACATTTATCTGGTTATGCTACCATGCAAAAGATATTATGCGATGGTTAATTTTGGCCCACCATTTTTCATGAATATATCCTTGCAGTCCATAAATGGCATGCATGCGAGATCTATGATCATAAAATATTTGCTCCACCTACTCTGTTATATCCCATTTTCATTGTTGGTCCCTTTGCAAAATGAGGTATCGAATTTATGACGTGCAGCCCTTAGTCAGTAGTGGGAAGCAAAAATATCACTGTTGTTGTTAACTACTTTACTAAGTGGATCGAAGTGATGCCTACATTTAACAACACTAGATAAATGACTGCATACTTTTTCTTCAACCACATTATTTCTAGGTTTGGTGTTCTACAAGTAATAGTTACGAATCATGGGAAGCATTTTCAGAATCATATGATGACCAAATTAGCTACTGAATTGGCACTTTCACATGAAAATTATACTCCCTATTATCCTCAAGCTAACAGGAAAGTTGAGGCTATCAACAAAGTTCTTAAGACTATGCGTTAACCAATGATAGGGGTCCATAAATCGGACTAGTAATTTCTTCTCTATACTTCCTTGTGGGCATACCGAACCACAGTTAGGACTGCTACCAAATTCACACCCTTCTAGTTGGTTATGGTTTGGAAGTGATCTTTCCCATCGAATGCAAAATTCTATTGTTGAAACTAGCTATCGAACTTCTTCCTGCTACTTCTGCAGAGGTAGGGAATATTTTACATATAACTCATTTGGATGAAACTTGACATGATGCCACTTTAGCCAATGAAGGTCATAAAAGATGCATCAAAGCGTAATATGACAAAAGTGTCAATCGTAGAGTCTTCTCGAAAGGATATATGGTTCTCTTATATGACCAGGAAGCTAATAAGTTAGGTCTAGGAAAGTTCCAACCTATGTGGTTGGGTCCATAAATTGTCAAGCGTATCCCTGCAAAAGGGGTCTATGAGTTAGTAGACCTCGATGGAGTTCCACTAATACAACCTACAAATGGGTTGTACCTAAAAGAATACTATACCTAATCCCATGCGTAGTACATTATGTACATACTATCTATAGGTGTGTTGAGTGTGTTTGCAGGGTGGTTTTCAAAGTTTCCCATGGTTTCCATTTATTCTTTTTCCTTTTGGATTACAGATGTCAACCTCTCTCGAATCGTACATTGGTTATGTCGATGGTGCTAGCTGTAGTACTTGGAACCCATCCTCTGCAACATGGGCTATCTTTACTCCAAATGGCGAGCTAGTGAGCATGAAAGGGATTTGCATTGGTCACTCTACTAACAACATCATTGAGTATAGTGAAATGGTTGAGCTACTACATGATGATATTTCACATGGTATCCACCGTATAGTCATCGGGCTTGACTCACAGTTCATAGTTCTACAACTTGCTAATATCTATTCAATGAGAAATCCTGCCATCCTTCGTATGGTTTTGAGAGTGCGTCTTCTAGAATACATTTCAATTTCATGCAATATTAACATATTTCTAGGAAAAACAACACACTAGTAGATGCCCTCGCCAATTGTTTTTAGATATACATTTGCAATGAATGTAAATAACTTTCAATTCACATCACATCATGTTGAAAGCATAATAGGAACTAGGAAACACTGATTATATATATATATATATATATTAAGTTTGGGTTTACGAAATATTTGCCCCGAGACACATATGGCTACATTGCTCATATAAAAACTACACACAAAACATCTAAGTAGAAAAATTAGTGGTGCTCATGATAAAATGACAGTGCATGAGCTATCATGTGCAGTAATCGACCAATACAACTAGGCACTTCAATAGCGTGTTAGTAAAGTCATTATGGAAGTTGATTGACCATGGTTTCGTCAATCTCGTGTGTCAGTCCCTTCATGTGGCACTCCACCTATGATAGGATGTCAACTACCTCAAGATCTCATAGCGGATCCTGTCCTACCGTAGTGACTTGTACTGGTTACACTCTCACCTCTTGTGGTTGCTTCTCTATGCAATGGAGATGTGTAGCACCTACTAGTCGAACAAGTCTGATATCTGCATGAAAACATCAAATAGTTTAGTCTAGGAAACATCAAAAAACACAAAAAAAAAAAATAATAAAAATTAAAAAACCTTAATGGTCAAAGTATCTTACCTGAATCGTCCCATTTCTCATCCTCAGGCAACTTGAGCTCAATACCGTTATGAAAATCCATTCCTATGTAAGGATAATCATCAATAATGATGAACTGTTTGCGCATCCACCCATAGAAGGTTGGTGAAAAGTTGGTCACTAATGGAACTACATGTCGGCTCATGTGGTCTATCCACCTCCTCATCCGTGGGATCCTCGGATCGATGGGATCGAGTATAATCTACTAAGGCTACAGTAATGGTACCCACTCTAGAGAAAAAGAGACTAAGATTGTGCCCTGTCCAAAGTTATTCATCTTCCCCTCCTTTGCTTTCGTAAGTTGTTCCTTCAAATTGACCAAGAAATCCTCGCTCCAGTTGAATATTGTCGGCTCTAGGCACTTTATCCCATGCTGCATGTATGATCTTCTCGTTACATGTAGTGTTGAGCTACCTGCCAATCTCGCAATAATAAAGATGATCATTCTCAAAGGTAATTGGGTCACATCCTTTATGTTGATCTTTTCGTCCCTAGTAGGAAGGGTTCGAGGTTTTCAATAGGTGGTGATATAATATTCCACTGTCTCATCAAGACTTATTCTTCCTAAAAGAGAGATGGGGGCACGCCACTTTAACAAACATGTTAGAAATTAAATATCCTCTACCTGTATCTTGAGTAGATTTTCCCCAAACCTGAACGCCTGTGCTTGAATATCCCATGAATGGACAAGGTATTTCCATTAGGTGTATTTTGAGGTATAAAATTGGCTTCCTAAGGAAATTATAAAATAATAGTGGAAATAATAAAATAAGATTAGAATACATCATCAAATTTTAGAGGGAAAAAAGAAAAAACTATTTTTTCAACTCGTATTTTCAACTTTTCTCCCTATGGGTTTACTCAAATTTTGAGTGGGAAAACTTGTTGGATGTAGAATTGATTCCTCATCCAAGGAGTATCCATTTTACATACTTTTGATCGACTCTACAACATGAAAAATGAGAAACATTGTTTTTTCATGTATTTCTCTTTTTTTGTGTAAAAGGGTTCATAGAAAGTATGAAACATGGGTACTCTTTGGATGAAGAAGCAAATTTTGCATACAAAGAGTACTCCCACTTGAAATTTGAGTAAAAAATTACAGAGATAAGTTAAAAATAAAATTCGAAAAAGTTATTTTATTATTTTATTATTTTTTAATCTTTTTAATTTTTTACTCCAAATATGGTGAATCATCCCCCATGGTTGAAATCATCATTTTGAATCCTACTGGTTCTTATAAAGTTTATTTTGGTTGTACATTTTTCTTAGGAGGCCCATTTTAGACCTCAAAATTCCTCTAATGAACAACTCAATCTGTTGAATCATACCAGGAAACCAGAAGAATTTAAATAACCCACAATTTTTGAGCTCCTACATGGTATCAGAGTCATTTTCCGCAATCAAATAATGTTCCTCATGTTCTCTTTCTCTCCAAATGAATGCCATTTTGTGCTAATGGGCACCTGAAACATAAACAAGGAATTCATTAGGCTCTTTCCCATGCAAAACATATGACAAAATTTGAGGCAAAAATGAAAGAATAATTGGAGATATGCACTCAACACACCCTAGCAGTGTTTGACAGTGTAGCACCTATGTCTGTAGTGTTTCTATGCCTAGGTGCAACAACTTTTTCGACACAGGGGAGTGCGTTGGTCCTAGGGCATTTTTTATGAGCCCTAGGGGCCTCAAAACATTAAGAAAATTGTATGAAAACAAAAAATGAACCATGGAAATATAGAGAAAGGTTTTAGTTCCTACTGGGAAGTGACGACACTCGAAATGGTTCCCTGGATTGGATGCGATCAACTGTAGAAGATTGAGGGAAAAAGGGCTCCAAATACTCAATGTTGAAGGTAAAGTGTGAAATGATGAAAATTAAAAGTCATTTTGAATATTTATGGTCATTCTCTCATTATTTTATTCATTTTTAGCATTTTTACCTAGATATGCTTCATTTTTACTATGAAATAGGTATGTTTAATCCTTCTTGTGGTGTTTTGAGTAGGTCGACAGCTATTAGCAGGTTTTTATTATGTTTTGAACATGTTATTTTGAACAAAGAGTATATGTTATCTATTTTTCGGGCTCTATAAACCTATGAAAAGTAAACCCCTTGGAGCCCTCTTTCATCTCTTTTCAGACTCCCAAAATATAAAAATATTGTTGATCAATTATCTTTTTTAACTCATAAAAGTAAACGAAAAGACGTCTACTCAGTATAAATTTAACCCTTTCTAGACTAAGGTAGAACCACTACGAGAAAGGAATACCTTAATTGAACATGGCTAAGAGGTTCTCTTGGGTATTTTTTTCAACCTTTTCGGACCTAAGGGAGTACCTATGAAAAGGGACATCTGGAGTTTTGTTTTTCTCCCCTTTTTCAAACTCTCTAAACATGAAAAATATGTCAAGTTTTACCTTCACTAGACTTGCAAAAACATCAAACAATGATGGAATCCTTGATCATGACGAGGTTGAATCAGTCCTTCTTAGGGTTAGTTAAATATACTCGGAGGGATTCATCTAAAATTTGGACTTACAAATCAAGTATATGTTATCCTCCTCAAGCTTGTTAAAAATTAAAGAGGTACTGACCAGGATGGTTGGGGAAATTGGGAAAAACAAGGGATTCTGTTTTTCTAATGGTAGTGAGTCACTCTTGAACACAACTCTCTTCAACTTCATCTCTGTGGCTGTTGGGTTGGGTAATGTGTTTTTCTTTTGGTTATCATACTATTTTTAGAGCCTCCACTTCGGTTTTGGGTCAATGCCACCAACTCTATTCAGTGTCGCCGGTTTGTTCAAGAGACTTCATTCAGTTGTTCTCTACTACAATACTCTTAAGCCTTCATTTCATGTTTACCTTTCTCGATCTAGTTCCATATCAGCATCATTCTAGTCACTCTGTCTCAATCATCAAACTCATTTCGTGTCATTAATGGGGGATACATCAAGGCCATCCTGTAACGGGTTGCTTCTAGTCGACATTAGCACATCATCTAGGAAGTTGACTTAGAAACACACCTTTGGTACCTTAGTGCTTGCATACATCAATGACAAGTTTCCTTGCTCTCGGCGACAGGTTTATATCAATGGCCTTCGATCAAAATGTTTTGTGTGGTGTTTGACATAAACTCATTTATTCACACCATACATATTTTACTATAGTATCTTAAGCACCATTAACATCATCGATGGTTTCTCTCGTGTATGTTAATGACTTACATAATTGGACAGTAATCAGATGGTATCTACCATGTTTGACTCCAACTCATTGATTTGCATTGTTGACTTGTATATTGGTTGGTCGTGTGAACAAGATAGAAGAACCCAATTCTAGTTTCATTCATCTAGGATGTGATTTCAAGAATTATACAAAGATCACAATGTATGATAGTCATGATCATATAGATAGTCATCAGGTCATGGGTCCACTAGTTGCATATGTGGACATGTATTTTGATCATTATAAATGTTAAGTTACTTTATGAAATGAAGCATCCATAAACCCTGGATTATAACATAATTGTAGTTCCCTTAACCGGATCTATAAAAATATCATGGAAAGAAAACCATCATGCCCAAAACCATGTGCAAAAATCATTCATAAAACCATAGGTAGGTTTTCCCACCTAATATAGGATCCAAAACAAAATTCCCTGGGGCACTACCCCAGACCCTATAGAGGGGGGTTTCCGCCCCCTCAAACCCCCAGACAGGGGGAGTTTCTACCCCCTTGCTGTGTCCAACGCAATGAACAAGGGGGGATTTTGTCCCCTGTGACCCCCCCATGCATGGGGCTAGTCGTGGAAAGAATATAACACACACCCAACATTCTCCCACTTGTTGTTTTCTTTCCACAGGGGGCCACATGAGAGCTTAGTCATTGCTCCATCCCTACAATTCCCATTGTTTCTCTAGACCAAGGTAGCTTCTTAGTGCTCACAAACTTTGTCAATGCATCTATAGTATTCTTCAAAGTGTCCACCATTCCTAGCAACACTTTTTGTCCTCAACCATATCCCTTACAAAGTGATACTGAACATCAATTTGCTTCTTATTTGAATGATAAGAAGACTTCTTTTCCAAGAAAATTGCACTTTTCCTGTCACAGTGTATCCTTATAGCTTTCTGTACTAACCCCATACTCGAACACAATCTCAACAACCAAATTGCTTCCTTGCTTGCATGAGTGGTTTCCGTTTATTCTGCCTCTATAGTTGAAAGTGCAACTATAGATTGTCTCTTGCTCATATAACCAACTACGCCTCCAAATAGGTTAAACACATACCCACTTGTAGATCTTCTCTGATCCATATCTCTAGCCCAGTCTGCATCAACAAAGTCACGGATGTCCAAAAATCTATCCAATCACGGTCTTACTTAGTAGTACAAACCATAATCACTAGTGACATGAAAATACCTTAAAACCCGCTTCACCACTGTCCAATGATCCTTCCATGGTTTTGACATAAACCTGCTCAATACTCCCACTGCATGTGCAATGTATGGTCTCGTACAGACCATTGCATACATCACGCTACCTAATGCACTTTCCTATGGAACACGAGACATGTTCTCTTCCTCTTCTTGTGTCCTAAGACACTGTTCAGCAGATAACTTTACACCAACAGAAATAGGAACCTTCACCAGTTTACTATCATGCATATTAAACCTTTGTAATATTGTCTCGACATACTTCCTATGGTGTAACTAGAGCTTCCTTTCTACCCGATCTCATTTATTTTCCATGCCCAAAATATAATTTGCAGCTCCAAGATATTTCATCTCAAATTTGGAGGACAATTGGGTCTTCAAATCCTTGATAATTTCTTTGTTATTTCCAATCACCAACATATCATCCATGTACAAGACCAAATAAATAACATGGTCACCAATTAATTTAAAATACAAACAATGATCTACTTTACTTCCGGTGAAGCAAAGTCCCCGTATATATGTATAAAATTTCTGATACCACATCCTTGGTGACTATTTTAACCCAACGTTTTTAACCTACATACCAAGTATTTCTTACCCTTCACCACAAACCCTTTAGGTTGCTTCATGTAGATCTCTTCTTCCAGATCCCTATGAAGAAATGTTGTCTTTACATCCATTTGTTCTACCTCAAAATCAAACGCAACAACCTAACCATTTTCTACCAACCAAGATTTGTATTTCTCCACCTTGCCTTCTGCATTCATCTTCTTCTTGAACACCCATTTTATTCCAATGGGTTTCCTTCCAACTGACCACTCCACCTGATTCCAAGCCTCATTTTTATGGAAAGATGCCATTTCATCAACCATGAACACTTTCCAAAGTTTTCCATCCTCTGAATCTACTACTTCCTTGAAATTTCTTGGATAATCATTAGTAATAGATAAAGAAAATTTTGAACAGAAAGCAGTTGGAATATACCTTTCTGTCTGCCTTCTTTCTCAAACTTATCTTCTCATAGCGAGAGTTTGTGGCTCTTGATATTCTGATTCCTCTTCTGCTGTAGAGTCTGATTCCTCCTCCTTTATCTCAAACTTTATCTTCTAAGATTCCTTTGATTGAATTCAGGTTTAATAACATATTTCACCTCTCTAAACACCACATCATGGTTGTACACAACCTTCATTGTTTCTGGGTTCCAAATCTTATAACCTTTTAAACCATCCTTATATCCAATAAAGATGCACCTTTCAAATTTACTATTTGAGTTGGTTCTTTTCTCCTTTGGAACATGTACATATGCATCACATCCAAATACCCTTAGATGTGAAAGAGAGGGTTTATTACCAATCCATACCTCTTTTGGAGTCTTATCCTCTAACACTGATGAAGTCCATCTATTGACCAGATAACATGCAGTCTCCACTGCCTCTACCCAAAATTTGTGTCCTACCCTGGCACCACTGAGCATGCTTCTTTCCTTTTACATCAACATCCTATTCATTCTTTCTAAAACTCCATTTTTCCGAGGTGTGTATGAAGTAGTCTCCTCCCATGCTATACCACACTCATACATAACTCTTCAAATTTCTTCTTGCAAAACTATCCACCGTTATTTCTCCTCAACATCTTTATTTTCTTCTCTGTCTAGTAACCTGTCAAAGACTTGAAATTTCTTCCCAAGGAGATATATCCATGTATTCCATAAGAAGTCATCTATAAATTATACACAATACAAAAACTTACCTACTGATGGAACCGACATAGGTCCAAACACATCGTTGTGCACAAGCTCTAATATCGGTTTCACCCTCTTAGCACTAGAGAGGAAAATCACCTAATTTTTCTTCCCACATACACAATTTTCAGAGAAATCAAAATCCAAAGAGAAATTAGACATACCTTACATTTTACCATTACCATGAAGTATTCAAAGGCCCTTCTCTCCAATATGTCCAAGATTTTGATGCCATAGCATGGTCTTTTCTCCGGAGACCGATATATTTTTTGCTCCACTTTCAGGAACCACATAACTCTTGCACCCATTAATAATAGTGCTACCTTGAAGCTTGTAAAAGGTTCCAATCCAAACTCCCTACGTCAATACCAATGCTCCATGAACCATCTTGTAGGTATATTTATAGAACATTGTTTTTACACCTACATCATCCAACTTACTTATAGAAATCAGATTTCTAGCCAATACAGGAATATATAGAACATCAAGAAGTGTTCTAATCCTTCCACCTTGCAACCTCAACTTGATTTTTCTACAACAGATGATTCTAGCATTCCTGGCGTCCCCTGAGAAGGCATCACCACCATCATATTTATCATACTCATAGAACCACTCTCTATGGGGAGTGAAGTGAAAGGATGCACCTAAGTCAATCAACCATGCTTCATGATCTACATGTGTACTTGAAGAAGCCCAAGTACACATCCCCACCTTCATTTGAGGTTGTTTTCACCTCTGCAAAAGGAGCATCATCAGATGTATTTCCTTTCTTGGGAGCTTTAGATCTATGATCCTTTTTGAAGTGCCCTTCCTTTCCACATTTCCAGCACACCTTTACAGGTTTTCATGGAGATTTAGATCTCCCGCTCTAGGATTTATTTTTGTTTCTATCTGGATCTTCCTCGTATAGACAAGGCATCACCATTTTGGCTCTCCGTATTTTTCCGTCTCATCTCCTTTGACAGAAAGGATAAGACTATTTCATCAATCTGGAAGGTAGTCACATTGCTACCTATTGCATCAACTAGACTATCCCATGAATCTGGTAGAGAAAAAAACAAATTGATGTAATTATATTCATATAAAATTTTTATATGAATAGATAACAAATAGCTTACCAAAATATTAAAGGCGTTTAGATGCTCTATCACTGAGTCTCCATCCTTCATCCTCAAGTTATACAAATGTTTCGGTAGGAACAACTTATTTACTAGAGACTTAGATTGGTACAAAGTCCCTAACTTGTACCACAAATTTTTCGCCGAAGCTTCCCCTAATAAATTCAACAATATTGAATCTAAGATACACAATTGTATTTTTCTCTTTACCTTTTGATCCAACTTCAGTTGGCATTGTTGTTGGTTTAGTACCTAGATCTACTGTGATCTACTAATCTTTATCCACCAGCAAATCCTCCATCTTGAGTTTCCACAACTTAAAACTCTAACCATTAAATTTATCGATCTCTACCTTTCCACTACTCGCCATATTCTTTCACCACAAGAATCACTCCCTTCGATCTGCCACTAAACAGGGTCTACCACGGGCTCGATCAAAACCCGTCAGCAACAATGACATCTCCTTGAATCTAAAATAACTTTGATACCAAATGAAGGTTTTAACCCCGAACAAAAATTACCTGCATAAGAATTCTAAAACAGAAAATAAAAAATGGTGAGAGCATAAAACATAAAGCAGATATACCCAAAGATTTTCCCTTGGATCCCAAAATTAGGACTACCAGCTTAATTTTTCATTATATTCCTTTCAATGTTACAATACATATATATATACATGTTGAAGCATCCATAAACCCCAATTCATTAACCTTGGATTAGAACATAGCCATAGTTCCCTTGACCAGATCTACAAAAATACCATTGACAAAAAACCATCATGCCCAAAACTATCTGAGAAAACCATGCACAAAACCATAGGTAGGTTCTCCCACCTAATATAGGGTCCAAAAATATTTCCCTATGATGCTGCCCCAGACCTCGTTGAGAGGTGGAATACCACCCTTGCGCGCGTGGGGGCTAGTCATGGAAAGAATATAACACACACCCAACACCTAGGGGTTTTAGTCCAAGTTGTGAAATCCTATAATAGGAAAGTGTATTCCTCTAGGAAGTTGTAAGACCTAAAGTTCATGCATAAATGTTGAGTGGGAACACACCATTGTAAGGCCTTAAGAGTTTGTTGAGGCATACATGTAATGTAGTGGTGCATGGAATCATCAAGTTGTGGAATGGACCACTTGAAGAGGTACTAGGGTGGCAGGTGTATTGGTATCTGACTCGAGAGAGGGAACATGAGATATCATGTGTGATATGGTTAATAAATGGGACCAGGTTAATCTCACTGAATCAAGTTTAAGGGGGGATTGTTAGGGTAGCTTAGGTAAACATAGCTCAATCAAGTTAACAATAGTTTTTAGGCTTTAGGTTTATGATCACCCATGGTTTTTCCCATGATATTTATCTTTCATATAGCCTAGTTATAGGCTAAAAATATCCATTTTAATTCATCCCAGTGGTCATTAGGAACACAACAATGGTGTATTTAGACACCACCACTTCTCTCGATGCTATGTGATCCTAACATGTATATATATATAGATATATATATATTTGAATTTTAAAATATATTTCAGATAAACCACATATCTATAAGCGTCAATAGGCGTCAAATCTCTCAAGGCACAAACTTTCTTTCAATTTTTACACTCAACAAGAAGGTTTCACCTAAATAAGACTTGATCCCTCTTGGTGCTTTCTAGATCCATGGTAAGATTGATCTATACAAGTAAAAATTTATTATGGTATGACTAGTAAATTTAAATAGACATCAATTCATAATAACCATCAAGCTACTTAAGTCATGATACATGTCACAACATTGCAAAGATTAAATAAAAAGATAAAAGTAACTAAATTATAATTGTATTCTAAATTATTACCAATGATTATTAAACGAATTAATATATAAGTTAAACATATATACATTTAAAAAAACCTGTAACAAGAAAAACAAAGTAAAGCAACAATAAACAATAAGAGTTCAACGTCATAAATAAAAACCTAATGGAAACTGAATCTCACACTTGGACATGGCATTTTTTTAATTAAAATGACGAATACAAAGTGAATAACTATATTTGAGATAAATAGAAACTCTTTATGCCTAAACACCACCAAAAATATTCCATGGAGGTTAAATCCCTACCATCCACTTAATCACTAGAACAACCAAATTTCTGAGATGCGGGTGATAAACAAGGCCAATGAGGTAGTAGTCGACTGGATTGGCATGTAGCGAGACCACATGGCCTCCTGTAGATTGGCATAGTGGTCCAAAATTGGCATTTACAACAGCCATAAATGCACTTTATGCAAGCTTTGTCTCCAACCTGTTAACCGTCACCAACCTTGGCTCTGTGCAAACATGAATCCTCGGGAGAATTTCATATCTGCATCTGCCCATCAAACTCTACAACCTCTGCCACTGCAATGCCTCTACCCTCAAGCCACAACTGTACCTAGCTCCAGCACAACCATTGGGAGATGCTACCACCTCCTTTTCTGCATTGATCTCAGACCGGGCATCCACTTCACCTAGAGCCTGGATTGCCATTTTATCTTCCCTTCGGCCCTGGCCACTCATCCCTCCACTGATCAGTCTGCAAGCTCAATTGTGTCTTTGCATCACATTGTGCCCAATTTCAGAAGGAATTCACATACTCATGCAGACAGTATGACAAGAATTCGACACCGTATGCATCGCGGTAAGGGCGGGAGCCGAGGGAGCCTTAGTCACCCCTAGCATTCTCCTGCTTCAGTCACCACTTCCTCTCTGGCAGAGCAAGTCCCCGAGCATTACCCCAATACACGCAGTGGAAGAGGATGCCTCCACTCAGTGGCCCCTGCCTCACGTCCCAACAACTTTCCATCCATTTTTGCCTCGTCTCCCAGAGGCACTCCACCCCTTCCTCAACTGTCATCCCAAAATTCCCTATTCACCTTCCACTTCACCCTCAACAAGCCCATCATCACAACCACTATATATGTTCTCTTTCACAAGGTGGAGCAGATCACTAAGGAACAGGCCACAGAGGTTGGTGGATGCACCAATGTAATTGCGGAGCAGGGAACGATGGGTGGTGGAAGCACTAGGGTAATTGGGGTATCGGACATTGCAGGTGGTGGGCGCACCACTGGAGGATGTAGCCACACCAAAGCTAAACCAGATACGGCTCAAATGAGCATCAAAGGAGCAAGGGAGTGGAACAAGGAGTAGAAGATGAGATGTGCAGGGAAGGAGGTGAACAAGGATCAGCATGTAGACGAGGTAATGGACCCTTACTGTTGTCTCGTCGAGGAAGAACACTCGACATTGCAGGCTAGCAACACGGAGACCTTGCTTCTGGCAGATGGCAACATGGAGGAGTATAAGTGTTTCATTATGGAGGAACCCCCTCTGTCTCCACCTTGTTCCTAGTCTGCCACCTTGCTGCCACGTGTCCACCACACATTATGCCACCTTTCTGCCACTCAACATGTCACCCTTCCACCACATAGTCTGCCACTCAACATGCTACATGTCTCATGTTTTTTGGGACTTTGATTTCTAGTTTTTTGTTTCAATGGGTTTTCAGTGAAAAAACTATGGGTTTTCAGCTCTTTAGTTGGTTTTTTTGTCTCATTAGATACAATGATAACAAGCTGGGTGCTTTGCTGGTTTCCCCTGTGTGGGCAGCAAGCTAATTTTCTAAACTCTTTTATGTTAGGGACTGGTTTCCTTTCCTGGGCAGTCCAGATCTAGACTTTGCTGGTTTTTGCCATTCCTCTGGCATGGTTAAGTATAGGCTAAGGCCTCATTGTATGATATCTTTTTTCATTAATAGAATTAGCATAACTTAGAAAAAAAACTAGAACAACCAAATTAAATGGTTGATAAATGCACATAGGCATTAATCCATCAATCCATAATAAACATTAAAGCACTTATTACATGATACATCTCACATTGCTAAAAAAAAACTAACTAAAATATAACTTTATTTTAAATAATTGTTAATATTATTAAATAATAATAAAATATATTTATAAGTTAAACATATGTACATTTAAAAGGTATTGATTTGAAGAAGGGGAGAATATGGAACATTCATATCTAGCTAGAGTTTCAATTTTCTATGGTAGTTTGATATTTATCTCTGCCAAGGATTATGGTCTTTCTTTTGTGACTGTGGGTAAGCTATGATGCGTGGCTAGTATTTCTAGTTTGGCAGAGACACGAGACATGGGTTGGTACTTATTAAGTTTGCAGAGGTATGGGCTTCTCTATGCTACCCCTTATATAATTTTGTGGTTGTACCCTTGGATCGTTGTCCTCATTAACTGTAACTTGGATAAAAAAACCCATGCTCTAGTAGAGAAGGCAAGACTCGTTTCCTCTGTGCAGGTCTTTTCGAACTGTGAGGTATGGGGGTCGAAGGGATTTGTGAAATATACAAGGGAGATTACCTTTTTATATCCTTTTGCAAATTCAGAAGGAAGCAGGGAGTTGGAGTCTCTATGGGTAGTAGTTATACAGTGGTCCGAGTCATTTTTTCCAGTAGATTTGACTTTGGAAAGCCCCTTAGTCCTCACCAAGAGACACATCTTTTAGATCGAAACAATGTTTTTCAAAATAAAGCTCTTCCCCCTATCATTAGGATGGGTGGAGGTGTCTGAAGTTTCTATTTAACTGCATAACACCAATATATGTGGATCCAACTATGCATGTTTAAATAGTTGTTATTCTCCACCCTATGATCCCCTGGAATGAGTAGATCTGATAGATCAATAAAAGTGTTTAAGATCAAAAGAGGAGAGGAAGTTCCATATTTTCATAAAAACATTGGATATGAAATCAATTTTGATATGTGTCAACAACGAGGATATAATAGAGAATATCAAATGCAAGATCCAACTATAGGAAGGAATCCCATCATTGACCTAAATGCTCATCTCAAGAAGAAAAGTCCTATAGGAAAATAGTTCTCTAAGAGAATACAACATCAATAGAGGTTTTACCCTATTCTTGGTAGTTGTACCTTTAGTTTCCTATAAAGAAGCTATACAAAAAGGAAGTGCAGAGAATGCAAAGTTACTACCTCTTGCTAGGGAATTTCTCAAGTCTTACATAGTCGAACGGATGGAGAAACACCCACAGGTCAAGATTTAAAATCCTCATATAAATGACACGTTTTCATATTTTCATGGAGAGGCATTTATTTTTTGTTTTAACAGTTTCTAGCTTAAATTGGAATATCTATACTAGTAGATCTATACAAATTGGACTACATAATGTGACATTTACTAATGTTTGAAGGGGTTACTTTTTGTACAACCTACCTCAAAAAAATATTACTAGAAAATATTTCAGGAAGGTTTGTGGTTATGGGGCAGAGCAGGGTTATTCATCAACAATGGAGGTAAAAAAATGCCTGTGTGGGTTCATATGCCCAATATTCCACTTCCCTTTTGACACCATCAATTTCTTGAAGACATTGGGAATGATTTGGGAGTTTTTATCAAAATAGGCAGTGAGAAAATAATAAATGTGATCTTCACATATGCTCACATTTGTGTGGATATCGACATTAGCAAGGGGTCTTCATATTGTATTAATCTAATCAACGAACAATTCTAGTGGAATTAAAGATTATATTATGAAAGCATGCCTTTTAGATGTCATGTATGTAATAAAACAAGGCATCTGCAAGATAACTACCTTTTTGCTAAAAAATCAATGAATAATAGGAAGGGTAGAAGCCCAAATCAAAGAATTGGAAAACTTATGAACCCCCTCCCGTTGATGACAAAGAAAAGGTGATTTCAAATGCCCCATCATGTAAATAAAAATAATAAGAGAATGAAACAACAACATCAACAAAACCACCTCCAAAGTCAACATAACTCAACTAGAATGTGGATATGACAATTTCACATATTTTTGTAGAAAATGAAATAGAAGTAACAAAAAATGAACAGATCCAAGGAACTAATAGATCTCACGTATCTGAGATCTATGAATAAGAGAAAGAGAAAACAATTGGAACTTTGAGGGAGACAGCATTAGCTATCATCCAACCTGCCACTAGGGTGGGGAAGGAAGTAAAAAATAAGGGGAAGAAAGGGAAAGTGGATGATTTTTATAACTATTCCAATATATAATTTTTATGATGTTTTATGATGGACCCTAATGGGCTTTTTCTGAATGCACCATAGTGCATCTACAACATGTAATTCATTTCATTAATGGATTTGTGATTTTTCTTGGGGGGGAAATGTACATTTCAAAAAGCATGGCCCACATGATTCTTAACCATGGCTATTTATACACACTTGACCATGGATATTATTAATATTTATATGGTATTTGTTACAATACCATGGGTCAATACCATGACTTACTAATACTACATGCCCAAAAAACCATAACTCAGTTCATATGACATTTTTTAATAAATCAATTTAACTAAATGGGAAAAAATGGCATAAGTAATTTGTTGATAATTCAGAACATTTGATTTGTGTATACTACTAGAAATATTATATAATATTCCCTATAAGTTAAGTCTCTACCATCCACCTAATAATTATTCATAATTAAATCAAAATTTTGGAAACCCTATTCCAAAATAGATACACCTATCAGCGTGATCATTGATAATTAAATAAAAATTATGAAAGCCATATCTTTCTATCAACGCAATCATAAATTATAATAACAATAAATAAGTAGCTACTTAAAGCATAAGCCATGTAATCATTGTGGACATAGACCAAAATTTTGTGTTGATGATTGAACTTGGTACTGCATTTATTCTATGCATGCATGAAATATCTATTTTAAAACCACAATTGTAATGTTACTAATGCTCAAGCCTAATGTGTGCATAAGGGAAGTACAATATTTCACATTGGTCCCTTTGTCGAGATGGGTTGTAGAGCACTCAGTTCACTTCAGATAGCCTTATGGTGCCATGTTGGGACAAACACATTGCATGGCATGAACACACCAAAGAGAGTGGTTGGTATCCATGAATGAGTTGAGTGTAGTATCGAGCACCCAAAAATAAGAGTTTCTCCTCCATTGTGTGAAGGAAAACAATTACGTGACAAGGTGCAATCGACCCGTGAAGTGATGGAATGATTGGGCATGACACACACCAAGAAAGATTGGATGAGTCAATTAGGCATGCACTCACATGGTCAAGACAAGTCAGCTAGTGTATAATGACTTGTAGAATGGGCCAAGTTGGGTCTACCTACCTTGTGAGAGTGAAGACAAGACAAAATGGATTGGTCAACCAACATAATTCAAGGAATGACACAATGCATGGGTCAGTTGGGAAAAATGACTTGGCATACATGTAGAATAGATGAGATGTTGACCAAGAAGGAGTAATGTTGATCTAATGAATGATCATGACCAATGTTGATTGAGTGAGGCCCATGACCATAACATATATATATGATGGAACTGAGAAGAAAACAACCAAGATAGACAACATAATTTAGTGAGATACACAGGGAGTTTAGAGGTGGAATATTTTGATGAGGTGAATTAAATGGAATTATGAGATGAGTTGTGACATGACTTAGCCTACATCCTGCAAGACAAGTAGATGTGCAAGGCGAGGGTATCATTATAGTTCTGTGACATGCCTATCCCCTTAAATTATCGACTGAACTTTGGAGTTCGATTGAAATTTTGTGTTTATGCTAAAATTTGGTGTTCACTTGAAATTTGGCATTTAAGATGAAATTTGGTGTCCTTATTAGAGTTCAAAATTTTGGTTTTGGTGACAAAATTTTCGTCTTTGGCATATTTGTATGTATTTTTCATGATTTTTTCTATGATTTAAGTGATGGATCTTGGATATAAATCTTGTCACTATCACATGAATGCATTGGGTATTATAATGGTGAGCCATCCACAAGACTATTGGTGTAATCTGTATATGGAATTTTTCATACTTATGAAATTTGATATGAGAGTTTTGTAAAATAATATTTTGCATTCTTAGCTTAATTACCTATGAAAGTGTAGTCTAAGATTAAGTAAATCTAGGATGTGAAAAACGCTTGGGGAGAAGAATAATTAGTTTTGCATGCATAGAGGATATCGAAGGCCCCAAATTGCAACATTATTTTGTAGGGGCATGACAAGTGGTATTAGAACATAATGTTTGTATAAGCTAATAAGTTCACATAGTCAGGGAAGATGTCAAATCAAACAGTTACATTGGATCATGGTTATTTTGAGTAATCTAAAACAAAATTACCAAATTAATGAGACCTATAACCTCAAAATAACAATTGTAGCCCCCAAGAACGTGGCCTTCAATGGGAATAAATACCATACCACGTGGATTCATATTGGGGGATTTATATTGAGGAAAAAATGACATAATATATTGTGGGATATATAGGGGATAAAGGGTTTTTATATTGGCAGGTACAAAAAATGGAGCTCAAAGTTAGTGAAAAAATATAAAGGGGTATAAAAAGTGTTAATGAAAAAATGGATACCTACAATATCTAATGAAAGTAGATGTTTTTTTAAATTGGGAAGGTGTATTGGGTTTGTATTGGAAGGGGGTTAAATAATATGATTTTTAGAGGTATTTTCCAATACATAGTCAAATCAAGGATATTTTTTAATATGTCATGAACGAACGTGATATGTGAGAGGTTCCTTAAGTGAAGCCCCCGTGCCCCCAAAGAACTTATTTTTACAAAACAATCATGAAAAAAAACCCCAAAAATGAAAAGTGTTGATGTTGTATCAATCTTTTTTTTTTATCTGAATTAAAATTCCAAGTTTCTTTTAGCAGTGACATCAAAAACCAAAATAATTGTGCAATAAACATGAAAAAACACCCCAGAAATGAAAAGTGTTAATGTTTCATCAACACCTTTTTTTCGTGTTAGAATTTCAATTATTTTTAACAATGGTGATAAAAACTAAATTTTTTGTGCAATAAACATGAAAAAATACCCTAGAACCTAGAAGTGTTGATGTTGGATAAACAATTTCTTTTCCAATTAAAATTCTAACATTGTTCAACAATGACATTCAAAATAAAATATTGTGACTCTGAAAATCCTTAAAATTCGAATATTGTTCAGTGATAGCATTAAAGATAAAATAATACGACTCCAAAAAGCCTAAGAATTGTAGAATTGAGGCTTCTGTGATCCATCATATTTAAAAGAAGATTTCGGCGTAAATCACATAAGGTAAGACATTTGCCGACGCGTTTCGAACCAACAAGTGTGGTTCATCGTCAGGACAAGTTGAGGAGACAGATCTAATCTAGCACTTTAAATAGTTCGATCAGAGATTCCAACAGCTAAAACCAATTAACGTCTAATTTTGACCCAAGGACCTTATTACCTTATTATTATTCTAATAATATTATTATTCCCAATATTTATTATTTTATTAGTAGAAATCAGTTAAATTAGGTAAAAAATAAAATAGATTAATAGTTTATTTATTTAAGTTCATAAAAATAATTGTATATAAAACCCTTTAACCATAATATTAATTACTATCCTTATGGACCAAAGATACATTATGTTGTAGTATTATACATTAGTATATATTAATATTCTATTATTATGATATGCGAACTCCTTTCTCCGCTTTTGACTTTTCTCCATTGATTGTTGTTATATTTATATAATTAAATATTGTAACAAAATTATTTTTAAACTTTTTTTTTTTTTTAAAAGAAGATTTCGGCGTAAATCACATAAGGTAAGACATTTGCCAACGCGTTTCGAACCAACTAGTGTGGTTCATCGTCAGGACAAGTTGAAGAAACAGATCCAGCACAACATGTTAAATAGTCAGACCAGAGATTCCAACGGCTAATTTAACGGCT
>APFE030279985.1:79689-100219 GCA_000404065.3 Pinus taeda | reverse complement strand
ACGAAAAAGCTCTAATGAGACATCACATAATGATTTGATTGCAGAGTCTAGGGGAAGAAAAATGGAAAGAGGAAATAGCTCAGGATATTGCAGTAATTCAAGGAAAGGTAGATTCAAGTCTAGATCGGGGATAGTGTGCTGGAAATGTGGGAAGAAAGGACACCTAAATAAAGGCTGTAGGTCTCGAAGGGAAACGAAGGAGATTTACAGCAAGAAAACAATCATGAAGCGAATGTGACAGGTGATGTGTTACAAGATGCTTTGATTCTTTCTTTCGAAAATATTACTGATTCCTGGGTGATAGATTCAGGGGCCTCATTCCAGGCCACACCAGATAAGAAATACTTTGATGACTATGTTCAAGGAGATTTTGGACAAGTTCGTTTGGGTGATGATAAACCCTGTAAAATTGTTGGAATGGGTAAGGTTCTTGTAAAACAGTAGAATGGAAACCAATGGCTACTAAAGGTGGTAAGGCATGTTCCAGATCTGAAGAAAAATTTGATTTCAACAGGGTAGTTAGGCGGTGAAGGTTGTTGGACAACTTTCATGGATAAAGCTTGGAAGGTCACCAAAGGATCCCTGGTAATAGAAAAAGGTGAAAAGGTTGGTACATTGTATTTATGCAATGGTATTTCTAACTCTGTTAATGCTTTAACTTCTAAAGGAGCAGATGCAACATTAAGGCATCATAGGCTCGAACACATGAGTGAAAAGGGGATGAAGATTCTTCACTCAAGGAATTTGTTGTCGGGTTTGAAGAATGTTGATTTGGACTTCTGTGAGAATTGCATTTATGGAAAACAGAAGAGAGTAAGATTTCTCAGAGTTGGGAAAGAAAAGAAGTGTGAAAAATTAGAGCTTGTGCATACAGCTGTATGGGGACCTTCTCAGGTATCATCTCTCAATGGCTCTTGTTATTATGTTACTTTTATTGATGATGCAACTAGAAAAACTTGGATTTATTGTATTAAGAATAAATCTGATGTATTTGATATTTTCAATAAATGGAAAGCTTTGGTTGAGATTGAGACAGGAAGGAAATTAAAGTGTCTTAGATCAGACAATCGAGGTGAATATTGCAGCAAAGAGTTTGATAGGTACTATTCAGAGCATGGAATTCACAGAGAGAAGACAGTTCCAAGAACACCACAAGAAAATGGTGTGTCAGAAAGGATGAACAGAGCAATCATGGAGCGTGCAAGGTGCATGAGATTACATGCAGGATTGCCTTTACAGTTTTGGGTAGATGCTATAGATACTGCTGTTTATCTAATAAACAAAGGGCCTTCAAGTTCCTTGGATGGTGTTGTTCCAGAGGAAGCATGGACAGGTAAAAAGGTAAACTACTCTTTTTTAAAGCCTTTGGGTTGTGAGGCCTTTGTCCATATTGATAAAGAAAATAGAACAAAGCTTGAGGCAAAGTAAAAGAAATGTACCTTTATTGGATATGGTGTTAATGATTTTGGGTATCGCTTATATGATTACGAAAATCAAAAAATCATTAGGAGCAGAGATGTAATATTCAATGAAAAGGTCTTGTATAAGAATCAGTTGCAGGAAAAGAAATAGGAAAAAGAAAACAAGCAATACATCATTCTTGATGAAATCACTGAAAAAGTAAAGGTTCCTAAAAATAATAATAATCAACAACCATAACAACAGCAACAAGCACCCCAAACACCTGAAAGTGGTGTTATAAGATCTACCAGGATAAATAGACCCCCTGAATGATACTCTCCTTCATTATATTATATATTGTTGATTGATTCTGGTGAACCCGAATGTTATGAAGAAGCAATGCAGGTTGAAAGCAGGAAAAAGTGGGAGGTAGCCAAGGAAGAAGAGATGGACCCCTTAATGCATAACCAGACTTGGGACTTAATCAGGTTGCCTACAGGAAGAACTACATTGAAGAATAAATGGGTTTACAGGCTGAAGGAAGAAGATGTAGGAAAACAGAGGTACAAAGCTAGACTTGTGGTGAAGGGGTTTGCACAAAAGAAAGTTATTGAGTTTGATGAAATATTTTCTCCTGTTGTTAAAATGACTTCAATCAGAACTATTTTAAATCTAGTAGTAGTTGAAGATTTGCATCTTCAGTAGTTAGATGTAAAGACAACCTTTCTCCATGGGGATTTGGAGGAAGATATATATATGCAGTAGCCATAAGGATATGAAGTGAAAGAGAAGTTGAAACTAGTGTGTAGGTTGAAGAAGAGTTTGTATGGCTTAAAACAGGCTCCAAGGCAGTGGTATCTAAAATTTGACAAGTTTATGTTTGAACAAGGTTATACTAGATGTCACTATGATCATTGTGTTTATCTGAAAAAGCAAAATGATGGAAGATATATTATATTGTTATTGTATGTAGATGACATGCTTGTTGCAGGGTCTAACATGCAGGAACTAAATGTGCTCAAAAGAAAATTGGCAAATTAATTTGCAATGAAGGATTTGGGAGCTACAAAACAAATGCTTGGTATGGGAATAACTAGAGACAGGAAAAATCGTAAATTAGCATTGTCTCAGAATGAGTACATACAAAAGGTGTTGAAAAGATTTAATATGCACAATGTAAAACCATTTAGTACACCTTTTGCTTGCCATTTCAAACATAGTAAGGAAATGTGCCCAAAGACCCAAGAAGACATGGATTATATGTCTAAAGTTCCATATGCATCAACAGTTGGAAGCTTAATGTATGCAATGGTCTGCACAAGGCCTGATATTGCACATGCAGTGGGAGTTGTAAGAAGGTACATGAGCAATCCAAGAAAGGAACAATGGATGGCAGTGAAATGGTTTCTTAGATATTTGAAAGGTACCACAAATCAAGCATTATGCTTTGGTGGTTCAAACATTTATATAAAGGGATATGTTGATGCAAATATGGCAAGTGACAAAGATAACAGGAGGAGCACTACAGGATATGTATTTACTGTAGGTGGAACAACTATCAGTTGGGTTTCAAAAATCCAAAGTGTTGTTGCACTTTCAACAACAGAAGTAGAGTATGTTGCTCCTATAGAGGCTAGTAAAGAAATGATTTGGTTACAAAGGTTTATGAGTGAATTAGGTAAGGAGCATAATATGGGCACGTTATACAGTGATAGCCAAAGTGCCATTCATCTTGCAAAGAACTTAGCATTTCATTCCAGGACTAAACACATATAGCTCAAGTACCATTTCATACGATCTGTGTTGGAAGATGGAGAGTTGAAGATGGAAAAGATACAAACTAGTTAGAATCCTGCAGATATGCTAACAAAAGTTGTAATCAGGGAGAAACTGAGAATATGCTTAGTTTCAATTGGTCTTCAAGGATGACGATGAAGATGAGAAACAACCAGGTCCAAATAGGAGTCATTGTCTAGCAAATGAAGTAGAGGTGGAGTTGCTACAATCATTCTCCAAGTGGGAGATTGTTGAGTATGGAGCTTGATTATTTAGAGGTCTTTGTTTCAGTTGAATGTATACCCCAGGCAATTTGTACACCCCTCCAAGCGGGGGGGTGCGTGGGGGACTTGTTCCCCCTATGGGGGTTCGGGGGGGGTCGATCCCCCCCAACTGGGGGGTCCGGGGGCCAGTAGTCCCCCGGCGAGGGTTTCGGGGGTAGTGCCCCTGAAGCTAAAGATAGATGCAAAATTTCCATGTAAATGTATAGTAATTTCTAGTCAATCTAGGTCGTTCATTAGGCGGATGATCTGACGGTAGAACTTATGTTTAGTTTAGGGTTTTTTTCCCTAGAAGGCAACCCCTCTCTTTGTATGAGGGAATTGTATTTGAGGTTGTGTAATAGATGTGTATTATCTAAGCGAGAAACAAAGAGATGAGACTGTGAGAGAAAACAGAGGATATTACAGTAGATCTACTGTAGGTTGTGTCTCTTCATTTTGTTGGATAATAGAAAGGAAGGACTAGCTGTTCAAGGTGGACGTAGCCCAAACTGGGTGAACCACATATATCTATGTCTCTATTGTTTTATGCATTTTTTGTGTTTATATTTCTACAATATTTTATGTGTTCCATTGCTCCATAATATATAATTTTCTAACATTTAAGTCACATCGACAAGGCCTGAAAACTGAGATATAATTTCAAGATAAACTCTAAAATGTATTTAATTAACCTAAGGCGCATTTGAAGCCTAACAATCACATTTAGAAGATCTAGGCTAGAGACGTGTTCCAGTGTCTTTAAACCTAGCAGTTGTCGTTGGCTTCAGCACTATATAGCACTAGTACGGACTTGTACTCCTGGCACCGTCGCATATATAAAGGGAGACACCTCTAGGTTGCAATCCTTTATCCATAGGAAGCTGAGTCTGTTTCCTTGTAAACGTGGTACACCAAACACAACATTCGGGGAGATTGCCTGCTCGTACTTCTCGATTTGTGTAGAGTTATTTTGCAGTTCATGGTTACATGTTAATCCTTTTTGCCTAGATCATCGTGAGTAGTCATTTTGATATATTTGACTACCAAAATATAAATATTATCTGAGGACTTGTCCTTTCAAGCTCATTTCAAACTGAAAGTGATAGAGTCACCTTTTCTTCTTTCTCAACTCTTAAAACATGAAAGAGCACCAGCTGGTTTTGTATCTTAAAAAATTGTTGCCCACTATCATATAACATTCATGTTAGTCTTTTTATAGATCACATCGTGATTATACCTTTAAATACATTTTAAAGCCTTGGAATCAATCTCCCTCTTCTGGTTAATTAAGACAAAATCATTGTGGCTAAACTAGCCAATTCACCTAGTTCCTCTTCCCCTCCTCTATCTGAAAGATCGTCCGAGGAGCCTTTTCCTGAATTGACGTAGTCACTTAAGGACCAAGGTTTTGAACTTGGAATTTTTTGGAGTATTCAACCTTTTTCATCTCATTCTCTCCCTCGTTCAGATACTAGGTCACTTTCTGACATTGGCCCGAAATCTATGGATAATCCTATCCAAACTCCCGAGATTCCACTGACTTCTGAAGGTCAGCTTGGACTGATTGTTTATCCTCCGAATCCTTTGTTCGATCTTGTTTTGATATCACCGTAACTTCTGTAAAACCGTACAATCAGCTAAGTACTCCGTTGGAATTGTCCCCTCGAACATCCTCGGTAGTCCATCATTTCCTGTTTTCACCCATGGAATCAGAAGGTGAAATCATAGTCTCCTCTCTGGGTCACTTGGAGGTTTCTACTCCACGCACATTCGAGGAGCAAGATAATCATTTCCATCCTGAATTTTTCCCTTACACGGGAAGCATTCCAACTAGTGTTCATCCTAAGTTACCGCGTAATTACATGACTTTAGCTCAGTTGGTTTTAGGTATGCCTATTGCCTCATCATTATATCACAAACCTATCTAGGCATCTGGCACTATGCCTACCTCAGGTTCGTTCATTTAGAACTTGGCCTCCTAGCCGATGGTGCACTCTGCAGTTACTTTAGTTCTGGTGCAACCCACCATTCTGAATCCTCTTGTTTCGTCAGTCCAAGTAACCCATCCGATTCAACTGATGGACTCAAGTCATGTCTCTGTTAGTTCTTTAATCCCTCCAGTAAGTGGACATGTTGTTCCACCACCTGGGGGGAAAAGTCCAAATGTTTCTATGATGCATGGTACAACCAATGTGAGTGGATCAAAAGCTCATATGGTTGGGATGAACCAGCTGTCTTTGTGTGCCATTCTAAACCCTATTGGTCCTGCTGGATCGATTAATGTCTAGTACCTGTTATGGTCCTATAATAATATGATTCATAATTTTGAATTGGCTATGGTTAGTCTTGTAATATTGTACATACTTTTTCTTTCTGTAAAATGTTTTCCCATATTAAAATTAAAAAATGTAAAGAGGGTATGTCCTAAAAGAATAATCAAAGGAAAAAAAGAAAGAAAAAGATCAAAAAAGTAAAAGATATGAACCCCAAAAAGAGAAAATTAGATCTTGAAAGTGGGTAAATTCAAATTCCACTACTTTTACTTTACTTTGCAAGATAATCTTGTGTGCAACTTGTCAAAAATGCCACAATCCATGATGGTCAAAGTAGTTTAAACTTGATTCATTCATGCTTTAAATTTCATGTTGATAGATAGAGAATAAAGATCTAGCCAAACTGTTTAATATTGGCAAATCGGTAGTTAGGTAGAGAATAAAAATGAGCTCAACAGTTTAGTCTGAGCCATTGGAAGTTATAAGGTTAGAATTAGATAGTTTGCTTATCAAAAGAAAAAGAAATAAAGGGCCAGCAAGCTCAAATGCACCCAATTAATGAAAAGAAAATGCTAGGGTAAATAAAGGGTAGGTAGAAGAAGTTTTGCAAGTGCACAAGGTTGCTAAGTCAAAAGCACATTCATCATGCTTATTCCTATGTTTCATGTGTAGGAGGAATTGTGAAAGAGAAATGAAATTCACTAAAGTTTATTTACTAAGTTCCCCTCATTTCACTATCCCCCACATACTTACTTTATTGATTTCCCCTCCTTATCCCTTCATTACTTGTAAAAACCCTTTCCTTTCATTTCGACCTTTTATCCCTTTGTTTCACGCATTTCCCTATATATTACCCTTCAAAAATCATCCCCCCTTTCCAAAACTCATTTCCCTAGTGTGAAACCCATTCCCATTACAAGTAATACATTTCTGCCCTTATTAATTTCCCTTTTTCCCCTTAAAAACCCACTAAAACCCTTTATCCTAAGCTATTCCCTAAAGTCCTGCATCAAAATTCCCAAACACCCTTTAAATCACCAAACCTTGGTGCATATTTAAAAAAACTCTGGAATATAACCCATCCCCACCTCTTATTAACCCGTTGCTTATATTTAAATCCCATCATTATTTGTTAATTAATTACAATTTATTGTAATTAAACCCCTGGCCCCGCCAAATCACATCTCGACTCCATCCTTCCAACTTCACCGCACGATATACCTTTGATCTCCCACCTCCAAATCCAACCGCACATAACGATATTGTGCAGATTCATCATCCAACAGTTAACGGTCTGAAAGCACGCGAGATTCACGGTTTTGTCCAGGAACTGTTTTGCTATGTGGCAGCACCAGGTTATATCGCGTGCTCGTGAAAAATACTTCCCTCCATCTAAAAGTGATGCGATATGGTATAAAACCACCTCCTCGCCTAAACCAAAACTAACCAGTATTCATTCAATAAATCTCACACCAAATTGTAACTGTTATTGGTTAAAAGGCTAAAAAAACCCCATTTTACTCTTTTCGTTCATTTTCACTGTAAACCTTTATTAACCAATTCTGACACCCTGAACCTCTGCATGACCAAATTAACCACCTTTTTTCACCCGAAGATACTGTAGACACCAAATTGAAGCACTAAATTGACAAATTGAAGCCTCAGGAACCTCTATAGCTACCACAGAACCCCGTCTGCACACCAAACCGTCAAATTTCCAGCTATTCTTGATATAACCAAAACAACCTTGTAATTTAAAGTTATACATAGTAATTATCCAAGGTCAGTTAATTGAATTAATTAAAAAGCCTTCCTAAATTGAAGAAAATCCTACTATGCACCCAAACCGCTTTTTATAGATTGTTATTAACCTCTGCACTATTCCATATCTTTTGACCTTAATCCTAAAGCCACAAAAAGAGTAATTTAGTTGAATAAACCAATTATGGCTTCCCAAACCTCTCTGGATGTAAGACCTCTACAAACCCCTCACATGGATATTGACCACCTCCCCTTAGTCGACAAAGAATTTCAAATTAAGGATACTATTTCCCCTAGCTACCTACTAAAACTCCACTGCTGGAGTAAAGACAAGTTTTTGAACCAAAATGATGATATTCACCTCTGGGAATCAAATTTGCCCAAGTATTTGTTCCCACAGGTACACCTATTCCCATAAATCATCCACTTCTGCCAAGCTTTCTATATTCCAAGTCAGAGAGCCATAGTCACCCC
Source organism: Pinus taeda (assembly GCA_000404065.3). Taxonomy (NCBI): domain Eukaryota; kingdom Viridiplantae; phylum Streptophyta; class Pinopsida; order Pinales; family Pinaceae; genus Pinus; species Pinus taeda. Next base: position 92,271 of record APFE030279985.1, on the reverse strand, counting down.
TGATCAACAGGTTTTGTTCACCATTACTATAGAAGAAAAAAATCAAATGCTACAAATCCAACCAGGCCCAAATGAAACCCCACTTTCCATTGAAGGTTTACCTGAATCCTACACGAAGCTATACCTTCCCAAGAAGGCTCAGATTTTTCAAATGTTCATCATAGAGGAGTCTCATACTCCTACAAGTAGTCCTCCATATGCTGCCACCATTTTCCCTGAGAGAGGTAGACAAATTATAACCATGCTCTCTTGCATTCTAGGATACACCACTTATGAACATGTGGATGAGGTTGTCCTTGCTATCCTTTCTATCTTTTGCCCAGGAAAGCCTCCTACTCAGTTTATAACTATGCTTAGTTCTTGGCAGATAGAATCCATGAACAGTGTATCAGATTGCCAAATGAGAGAGTATTCAAATACTCATCTGTATTGTTTCATATGTTCCTATATTTTTTGTCAGATAAGTTTCATGTTAGCATCCAAAAGTTAGATACCAAGGGAAATCTAAGATCTGTCATCTTCTAGACACCATTGATCCAAATGTATTCCATTGTTTTTACTTATAAAGACTTCATTGATTCATTTGTTCATCCAGTTATAAACATGCTGACCAGTAGCTATCAACCCAGGATAAATGAGGAGATTAAGAGAGTCTTACAATTGACTAAGAACAGTCCAGTGGGAGACTAGTATCTATACCAAGACCACACAGAAATCAGAATATATGGATGCCAACTCACTCCCTACAAGCTTCCCAAATACCTCCCCATGAGGATATTTGCATTAGAGTATTTCAGACAAATGATAAACTATGATGAATTTAATTTCTTGTCAGTTAAGAAGAAAACCCAGTTTAAAATAAAAAACCAATGGGGTCCCTTTATTTGTAATAATAGGGAAGTTGGACAAGAGGCAGAGAAGCTCTTACAGGAGATGAACTTCAAGAGCAGTTTTATGTGGTAGTATGACCCTAATGGAGTCATAAATAAACTAAGGCTCAAATTCAAATTGAGTCCTTTCATACATGATCCCAAGCCAGAGATTGAGAGATATGCCAACCAGTCAGAATGGTTGGAGAACACTTTAATAGATGTTGAGAGTACATTAATTGATGTGGAAAATTAGATTGATACTAGTTCGTTTTCGTAATTTCCATCCCTACAAGAACATATGAGTATTACTCCAATTTTACAGACTCCAGCCAATGAAGACATAAATGTGAAAAGAACTAGGGAAAAAGGTTCTAGCTTAGCAATGGAAACTACAGATGAAGGGTTTGAGATCAGTTATAGGAAGATGCCCAAGCTTAATCTTGTAAATGAGAAAGAAGACACCATTGGGACAATGGAAATCACTGACACTGACACAATGGTGGGAAAGAGAAAATTTCCAACAACTTCAGGTGAAATTCAACAGCCTTCTACCTCAAACACTCAACTTATTGAGAAACAACTCAGTATTGAAGTTTCTTCATCCAGTAAGCCTGTGGATAAAGAGAAATATATAAAAGAAAAATACAAGGAAATTAAGTTGAGGAATGAGGCATCGAAGGCTGAAACTTATGCCTAGTACTTCAAACAAACACCTGCAAATAAAAATAGATTAATGTCAGCTTTTGACATTTAGACTGGGAAGATGCAAATGACATTCATGCATCCTACAGTCCAGCAACCCAAATCATCAGCAGACTACAGGAAGACTAAATTTGAAGTTTTTGCTAGGGATGTTCACCCTATTTACCAAATTGAATTCCACAAGCAGGCATGTGAGATGATTTATTCCACCATGACAAATAAATAAATGATTATGCACAAACTCCAAAGATCACTGGATAATATTACAACACATTACAAGCTAGAAAAGGCATCCTCACAGGCCAAGGCCAATAGAATCAAGTCACTGGAATACTTGGTGATTGAGCTTGGATATAATCCCAATGATGTCAAGGCTGTAGATAAATTAATAAAGAAGAAAAATGAGGATATTGTTGCTTTAAAGAAACAATTTAAAGAAACAATTGAAGCTGCCTAATTTAGAGCATCCACAGACCAAGGAGGTCCTTGAAAGCCAAACTCAGCAGGAGGAGATGATGGATCTCATTCTCCAATTAAATGATCAATTGAAATAAATGGAGAAGGAGTTGGACAGCTTAATACATCTGAAACATGCCAGCCTTGAGACAACCACTACCATTGCTATTCCCACATTGACTATAGTAGTTCCATCAACCTTGGCAGCTTCATTGGTGCCCATATCTCCACTAACTACAACACTTCCAGCTACAACAACATCTACATCAGCAATAGGTTCAACAACAACAACAACTTAGCCAAGTGATGAGGAAAGAAAACTAGTCAAAGCAATGGAGGACATGTCCATTCAGACCACTGAGATAAATAAACTAAAAGAACAAATAACAAGTTTGGAGGATGAGAAGAAACTGGCACAGATTATGCATAAGAATGAAGTTCAGAAGCCAACCAGGTTGACTGAGAGGATAAAGAAATTAGAGAAAGAGTTAACATTGAAGGAGCCACTTGCCCAAGCTAAAGAATAGCTATGGGCCAATATCATTGACTCTGTCAATGATATTTGGCCATCTATACAAATCATCTTTGAACAAAATGATTTAGTCAAAGAGGCTACTGAAGCAACTCAAAGAGTTAAGGCCGAGCTTGGAGACATGCCAGAAGAAGCTACCAGAATAATCCAATTCCTTAACTCTAAAAATAAGTATGAATTGCAGGAGCTAGACATAGCTAATAGAACCGGCACTATATTTGAGGTGAAGAAAGTGCTCACCAAGAGAAACTTAATGATGAACCTTGAGGACAAATGCTAAACCATGGAGCTGGCTATAGGCAGGTTCATGGTTAAGTTTGATGCTTTAAGATAGAAAGGTCTACCAAATCCCTTGGTGATAAATGATAGATTAATGCCACAAGAAGACTATAACAGGAAAATCAAAGAGGTGGCAAGAGATCAAGAAAATAATTCCTCTATGAAGGGGATGCCTATAGGAAAGGTTCTGTACTAGACATTTGAGAACCTATTTTACCTCCAGCATGAGGTAAAACACTTTTTTGTGAACAAGACCACCTTTGCAAAGTACATAGAAGGAGATGAAATCTACAAAAAAATGGTAAATATTAAAGTACCAGATGCAGAGACTTGGGAGAAATTAAATGACTTACTATTAAATTGCAAGGTAAAAGTAAAAACAAAGCAGTGAAAGAAAAGTAACAGATCAGCTAGATGAAAGAGTATTAGATGAAAGAGTCTCAGTTAAAAGGCCAAGTAGAAAGACATCCAACATGGAAAACAAACAGAAAATGAGAGAAGGCAGCAAAAGATCTAACAGCAGAGCCTAATAAACAGGGACAGATTGCAGCAGTTGAATATCTATCTCTATCTTCTTGCAGGAAGATATTTATTTTTCCTAGATTAATTCCCAAGATAGTTTGGAATATTTTGTAACTATTTTTGTATAAATACTTCATAATTCGAAGTATAGAAGGTGGATTTCTTGACATTACTGTAGTTGTATTGATCTAAAACCTGAGGGTTATTTGTACCATTTTTTCAAGTCAGCAGACTGGACTGAGTAATAATGACATTGCATTACAGGATTCATGTGTTGGGCCACTTCAATGATGTATTTTCTCTTTGTCAAATTTTTATTTTCTTAAGTGTTTCACAAACTTGCATGTTATCTAAATTGAATGAATTAACTGGAATTATATTACAGAATTTGTTTAAGTACACTCTCCCTTGAACAATTAATCATTTTAATGTTTTCTTTTGATATCCAGAGTAGGGAATCCTTCATTGCTCCCTAGTTTCGATTGACCCCTACCATTTCCCTCATTATCCGGTTTGAGGAACCCTTAATTTCTCCTTGACCCCGATTAAAAAAAAATATTTTTAGAACTTGATCCAGCCCTATTTTCTTGACACTTGACCCGATAGCCCAATGGTAAAAGACATATTTTTATCCATCTACGTCAGTGATTCCACCACCAACTCAAAACCAAAACCCAACCAAAGCTTAAATAACTAGCCTAAAATCAATTAACTAAACAAATTTAAATCATAAAGAGAGAGCCCTCTCTGAGCATTAGGAAGGCTAGATCCTGATCTCAAAAGTCGGTTTGTGGTTACCCGTATCATTTCTTTTTGAACAACTCTAGAGTAATTTTGGAGTGATCACATATTGGTGACCATACTAGGGATCAGTCCTCAGTTTAATAAAACTTTAAGGAAATCTTTAATCTCATCTTTTGCACCTTAAGATCATTTTAGAGTTGTTAAAAAAGTTTCATTAAAAAATTAAAAAATTAAAATTCTGGCTTCTAAGAGAACACACTATACTGGGGCAAATCCAGATCCAAATCATATTACAATAGTTGATGATCCTCACAGAATTTTAAGAAAACCAAAAAAGGTAGAAACTCAAGCAAGTAGTAGTCAATTAATTAAAGAAAATTAACTCCCTAAGGAGCTATCAAGTTTAGAGGATATTCAATTTGATTTACCATTTGAGCTTTCTTTGTTTAGAACCAAATCGGAAAATTCAATTAATGAAATTGTAATAGACCCTAATTTTATTCAATTCATTGAGTCAAAGAAGGTTCCTATACATCTAGATTTAGATCAACATGTTTTGGACACTTTTGATAAACTAGAAGCTCTAACCTCAACCTTGATTAGGCATATAGATGAGGCCTATCTTCAATAAGCAGTTGAATTAGCTGCCTTAACTGCCACTGCCCCTGAAATTTCTATAGACTCTTCAAAAACTATAAATACAACTTCATTTACTACCACATCACCTATAATATCAACCACAATTCATTCTCCTAAACCAGTTATTCCTCAACTTCCTCTTCATCTGAACATCTCAAGCTCATTTAGTTCATCCACAACCATCTCAAGTTCTACTTCCAGCACCACTACTTTACCTCCTAGCCAAACTAGAACCTCAACCATGGTAGATAGATATGCACCTTTGGTCTTACTAGCTTAATTACATGGCATTCCCCAAGACTACCAAAGTAAAAAAAAATTGTTTGATGCTACTGGTCAGTATACTACCGAACATCATGTGAATAAAATGACTTACTATTTTGAGTTGCATGAGATTGATGAGGTTGATGTGCAAATGAGGTTATTTGCCCAAACACTAGTAGGGGATGTCAAGAAATGGTTTAAAGTTCTACATGCGAATCATATTTATGATTTAGTTGCTTTCCATAGGTTGTTTATTGATAGATGGGAAAGAAAGAAAAACCCTTTACAAATATTGTCTAAATATGAAAACATTAGAAGAGCTCCTAATGAGTCTATTCAGGACTATTGTACTAGGTTCAAAAATATCTATAATGCAATCCCTGCAAATATTAAACTTCTGATAGATCTAGCACTAATCAAATTTCCTGATGGTTTTGACATTGATATTTCTTACCAATTGAGAGAAAGAAACCCTGAAACATTGGAACAAATGAAAAGTAATGATGTTAGTGTAGAAGCCAATTTATTAGCTAAGAAAGCTAGGATGAGAAATGAGAAAACAATTACCATTAAAGAGGAACCATCCACTTCATATGGTAAAATAGACAGTTTAGCTAAAAGTGTAGAAAGGATAATGGATAGATTATAAAATATGGAAAGAAAATAACAGTGGGAAAGTCAACAATCACCCCTAATTAGGAACCTCAACTTTAGGAAAAATATTAATATTGGAAAGAATGTTATACTTGATCAATAGGTTAGACCACCTTTCCAGGAAAATTATGTTGAAGGTTCACAAAACCATGTAGAAGAGGATGACACCCAAATAAACCTATTAGGGATTAAAAACGAAGATGTTGTTTTTCTTACGCAGGAAGAAAAGGAATTGGACATGTTACAACAATTACAATTAGAATCTAGAGAGTCCTTTGACTTCAAACAAGGCTATGAATCTACTATCTATGAAGTTCACAAATAGTACAGCCTTAGAAGCAAACAGAATACATAATTTCCCACATAGAAATCAGTCCAAATACAAACTAAAAAAATAACAAAAGCTCCTATTACCAAAGTGATACAAATTCTCCCTATAGGAACTCAGAAGACTTCCAACCCAAAAATTGTAGATATAACTTCAACTGAAACTCAAACTGAAATTGTTAGTCAAACTATTCCAAATAAGAGAATTCAAGACAAAGTTATTGGTACACAAACTGAATTTCCAAGTGCTAAAAAATAAGATAAAAGTACATAGACCAAAATTTCTCAGGAAGATCTCACACAATCAAGAAAAACTCAATTGCTATTCAACATAATGACCGATATTTCCAAATTGAAAATATCAGCTCCTTTGACAAAGTTAGTAAAAAATGAATCATATAAAGCACAAATCATTCAAACACTAAACATAGGTGAAGGAGAAGATGTTGTAAATCTTAATGATGATCAACCTGAGTTATTATTTGGTCCAAAAGTAAATGGCACACATCAGCAAGGGGGTATTCCTCCATTCTACATTAGATTAAATGTTTAGGATAAAATCTTATATAATGCTATGATAGATTTAGGGGCCTCCCATAATCTAATGCCTAAAGCAATCATGGAGAGATTAAACTTAGATATCACCAGACCCTACAAGGACCTGTTTTCCTTTGATTCCAGTCAAGTCAAATGCCTTGGCTTGATTAAATGTTTGTGTGTGACTCTAGTCCAGTGCCGAGAAAAGAGTATTGTTATGGACATAGTAGTTGTTGATATCTCACCCAAGTATGGAATGCTATTATGTCGCTCATGGGGAGAAAAATTGCAGGGATATCTATAGTTAGATATGCCATATGCTACCATCTCTATGTTTGGTCAGCAAACAAAACTTTACAAAGAGACCTTGATGAAATACATGGTAAGTAGTGCAAAACAACCACTATATATTCCATGCATTCTAATATGGACTCTTTTATCTTGTATAATTCAGACAATGAAAAAAATGAAATCATAGCTGTAGAAGAAAAATACAAATCACCTGATAGTGAAAACATATTTCATGAGTCCCTATGGCATTTGGATTTTGATGGCTCTGTAAATAGACTAGGAGCAGGTGCAGGAGTTTGGATTCATAACATGGAAAATAATCATTCTGAAGGTCATGCCTTTAGATTAAACTTTGAATGCACAATGAACATGGCAGAGTATGAGGCTTTAATCTTAGGACTGAAATTTGTAAGAAAACTTAGAGCCAAGAGAGTTTCTATCATGGGAGACTCCAAATTGATCATAAAACAAATTAAAGGAGAATATTCTGTGAATAATCCTAGACTTAGCCAATACAGAGAGATTGTCCTAGATCTGATTAAGGACCTTCTTGAAACTAATTTTGCTGCTATTCCTAGGAAATAGAACATGCAAGCTCATAGTTTGGCTACATTTTCTAACACTTGCAAACTACCTTTTCAGCCCAACCAATAGTACACTACAAAAGTAAGACATAGACCTGTCATACCTGATAATTTGAAATATTGGCAAATTTTTTCACAAGATTCTCAAATCTATGATTTCATGAATGTAGAAAAAGAGTTTCAAAATTGTAACATAGATACTGATTGTACATTAGATAATATCATAAATAGCGAGATAGATATAAATTCTTTAGATGTAGATAAACCCACTAAATTCACTAAAGTAGAAATAGATAACTTAGAAAAAGTACAAATAGAAGAAATAATCAATGATGATTATGAGATTTTAAATCTTAAGAATATTTTTTTGCCTAAGGGATTAGTCCAATTAGAAGATTTATTTGATTCAAATGATGTGGGTAGAAAACCAAAAATGGAGCCTTTAAGAGCAGACATAGCAGAATGTAACATAGGAACAAAAGAAAAACCCAAGCTTATCAAAATATCAAAAGCATTACCTCTGGATGAAAAGTTGAAATACATAAGTTTGTTCAAAGAGTTTCAATATGTCTTTGCCTAGAGTTATGAAGACCTTAAGTCTTATGATATCAACATTATTCAACATAAGATACCCCTAAAAGCATATCAGAAACCCTGTAAACAAACTCTTAGGAGAATTATTCCAGTTCTTATGCCATTAATTGAAAAGGAAGTAAAAAGGATGTATGATGCACAAATCATAGCACCAATTAGATATTCAGATAGGGTCTCTAATTTAGTCACTACTATAAAGACAATATGAGAAATCATACTCTGTGTTGATTTCAGGAACTTGAACAAAGTGTCATTTAAAGAATAACTACCCTCTCCCTAAAATGGACCACATTCTCCAAAGGGTAGTAGGATCATCCAGAATTTCATTGCTTGATGGATTCTCTGGATACAACCAAATCTTAGTTCAATTAGAGGATCAAGCAAAGACTACATTTACCACTCCTTGGGGTACTTTTATGTATTTAAAGATGCCTTTTGGACTAATGAATGCAGGAGCTACCTTCTAAAGAGCAATGGACATAGCTTTTGCAAAATAAATCCATGACTTTCTAGTTGTTTACCAAGATGACATCACAGTGTTTTCCAAATTAGATAATGAACATCTAAATCACCTAAGAAGAGTTTTTGTTAAATGTAGAAAACTTGGAATTTCGTTGAATCCCAAAAAGACACTCTTTGGTTTAGAAGAAGGTAAGGTCTTGGGAAACATAATATCAAAATATGGCATTAGAATAGATCCACCTAGAATAGAGGCAATCCTAAACATCACTCATCCTAGAAACATCAAAGAATTCCATAAGCATCTATATTTTAATTTCCATATATGTCTTTTAATTCCATATGACTTAAGTTTGTAAGGAGCTGTTTTTTCTCGTCTACTAGCTCTGATACCAAAATATATGAACTCAAGTAGAGTAAGACTTACTTCAAAATCAATTCGAAGATTATTGAATAACAGATCTAAAGCACGAGTTTTCTTCTCCTCAACTGAACATGCGTGCACACTATGACCTTTCTCCTCAGGTCTTCAAACACCTTCGCTTTATAGTTCCAAATTCTTTCGGATGACAGAAACTGTCCTCAGACAGGCGGCCCAGTAGGTTTCAATATTAATTCAAAGAGAAAAATTACAAAGCTTGAAAGATTACAATACGAGATCAAGATCAAGAAGCAATCCGTTCAACCTTGTGGGCTTCTTTCCTTTGATCTCTCTTTTATAACCTCCTTAGGGAATCTAAACCTATTTAAGACATGAAATAAAGGGGAAATAATTGAGGGTCTTGTCGATATTCATTTCACCGACGGTGTCTACTCAACCTTTCCAGTACAATAATTACATTAGCTACAACATGTGATCATATTATCACATTGCTAGCTAAGTCTAGATGTTTTGTACAAAGATTCTACCAGTATCCTTTCAGACTTCGGTCAGAATCGTAATCATCATCATTACCTTCAGAGGATGATTTTCATACGAATGATTTCTTCTCAAGACTCATGAGATAGTTATATTCCATCAACTTTGAGTATTCTTTGTCCCAACTGAAATCATGTGGATCTTGTGCGTCTAGATAGCTGTCCTGAAAGGCCTGAAAAGTAGATTCCTCAACTTTAATTTTTCCTATAGCATCTGTTGATATTGTTTTGTTGTTATCTGAAGATGCTTTTGATGTTTGTCCTTGATTCTGATTTACTTTTATTTTGTGAAGATTCAGTTGTTGTGGGGTAAACATCACCTCTTGTTTTTCCCACTTGTTTAGAAATGATAAAGGACTGATATCAATGTCTAGAAAGGAATCTTTAAAAACTTTTTGGAACAATGGAGAAGGCTAAACTACTAATTCAATGCCATATAGAAGCTCCCATTTGAAGATTTGGAACATATTAGTTGAAGTTTCGATTGCATGTTGCACCCATAATCTACAGTTTTCATTAATTAATGCTTTTGATTGCCATCCTAGTTCAAAGATCATTCAAGTACAAAATTTGTTTGACAACAATAAACAGATAAGATGAATGACATTATTATTCTAGTTTCCTGAAATAATAATGATTGTTATTAACTCTGTTGATTAATCATAAAGCGTAAAGCTTTTGGTTCGCCTTGAGGTTCATCGAATTGCTGCAACACCTATCGTTTCTTGATTAGCTTCAACATCCCAAAATCTTTAAACCAAAGAGCCAATTGTTTAATCCTTTTGATATTATTACTGGTGTTAATTTCTCCTATAACTTCATGATAGAAAACCTGTCAAAATAGATTTGGGGAAAGATCTTCTCTGAGTCCCAAGGAGATGAGAAAGTCCTTAGGTATTGTAGATTTCTCTGGAAATACTGAGATGACATAGTAGATGGATTTTTTCTGCAAAATCCTCCCTTGATCTCCCAATCAGCAAAATTTTCAAAAATTTCATATTGAGGGAAAGTATCATTCCGGGCATAGTTTTCATCATTTCTCTGTAAAAATGATGCTTCTAGTTTTTCAAAAATATCAGTAATCCTTAATGACAAAAGATATTTTTCTAAGTCTACTTTGATTCGAATGGCTTCTAAATCTAGCATTTGGGCTTCTATATATATACTTAATGCAGAATCCACTCCTCCAATCAACTAATAATAATTTAAGACTTTTAAAATCCAAATCATATTTTCAATGAATTGAGAAGACCACATATCAGATAGGCTTTTAAAATATATCTTCACCGGCATGTCGGGTAAAGGATAGATTTTTACCAAATCAGCATCTAGTCCCAAAGATATGCCAACTTTTTAGACTACCATGCTTGACATCGTCGAATCCACTGATTTCTCTTTAATCGCAAACCTACAAATTTCTTTATTTCCTCTGTCAAATGATTTGCATGATTTTCAAGGAGTTTGAATCTATTGACAAAATTGTCGAAATTATCATCTTAGGGTCCTTTTCCTGGTATTTTAAACAAGCTTCCTAGAATCGTGACAAAAGCTTTATTCATATCTCTAGTTAAAGAATCTGCTAAAAAATTAGAGTTACCAGGTATCCATTCAACATCAAAGTCAAATTGCTGAAACCAAATCTGCCAGGAGAGTAATCTTCCTCTAGCAAGTTGCCTTGAAGTTTTGGCAGATCAGAAATATTTGAAGTTCACAGAGTCAGTCCTTATAAGAAACTTCACAGGTGCCAAATATAATTCAAATTTTTGTATCCCATTAAATATTGCTAAAGTTTCTTTTTCAACAATATAATAATTCTTTTGACTAGGAGAGAATTCACCTGATGCATATGAACAAAGGATTTCTTCTTCCTTTCCATCTTCATTATTCCTTCTCTAAAAAAGAACAGCTGCTCAAAAATTATCAGAAGCATCTTCTTGTAAAATCAAAAGGCCATCACCTGGTGGTTGAAGCTTTGGAAGCTGCTAACATTCTGATTTGCGTTCTTTAACTACTGCAGTGGCTTCTGCTAACCATCCTTCTCAGAGATGTTTTCTAATTGAAGCTGTCTTTTCTAACAATCTAGGAATATATCTGTTCACATAATTCAAGACACCTAAAAATATCTGAATAGTTTTAGTGTCTTTTAGTTCATCTAGAAACTGAGACAGTTTAGTAAGAATATGGGGTTGCATTTGAATTTTCCCATTAACAACATTAATCCCCAAGAAATCTATATTGTCTTGAAATAAAACCATTTTCTTCTCAGAAAGGACTATACCATGCTTCTGAACTTCAGTCAGAAAAATTTCTAAATGTTTGAAATGTGTTTCAATATTGGGACTATATATAAGGATATCATCAATATATGTTACAATAAGATCATACTTCCTAAAAATAAAATCCATTCATCTCTGAAAGAATGCAAGGGCATTTTTGAGGCCAAATGGAACCACCTTCCACTGATAAAAACCTGCAGGGCATGTGAAGGTAGTTTTGTGTCTATCCTCTTCTTGGATCTGTATTTGGTAGTATCCAGATTCCATATCAAACTTACTGAATACTTTACTATTTTGGATTTTCTGCATGATAGTTTCTGGTTTTGGTAAAGGGTAATGAAAACCCTGAGTTATGGCATTCAAAGGTTTATAATTGATTACCATTCTGGGCTTACGTCTAACTATTTCTGAATGATTTCTAACCAAAAACGTTGAACAAGAATAATGAGACATGCTTGGTTCAATAAGATTCATATTGAGCAGCTCACTTATTTGTCTCTTGATTTCTTGTTCATCTGCAGGGGTGCATGGGATTAATTTTCCTTTGACTCCATTGTCGTGTAGAGTCACTATCTCTTGTTTTGGACTCTTGACTGTCCAAAATTGTTGAGGATTGTTTGAACAGCTTTCTAGCAATCGTTTATGCATTTAAATCTACTCTACTAACCATTTGGGGTCAATGCAGGCCTTTTCTTTTGACTCCACTCATTTCTCATTGTAGGTTTTAACCCCGTACAGAAATTACCTGCATACAAATTCTAAATCACAGGAAAAATAAAAATGCGAGAGCATAACACATAAAACACATATACACAGATATTTCCCACTGGATCTCAAAACCGAGACTACCAGCTTTATTTTTCATTATGTTTCTTTCAATGTTACAATACATATTTATACATGTTGAAGCATCTAATACCATGGACCGAAAA
>APFE030279985.1:47669-76618 GCA_000404065.3 Pinus taeda | reverse complement strand
ACATCACCACCATCGTATTTCTCATACTCGCAGAGCCACTCTCTATGGGGAGTGAAGTGAAAGGATGCACCTGAGTCAATCAAGCATGTCTCATGATCTACATGTGTACTTGAAGAAGCCAAGTACACATCCCCACCTTCATCTGAGGTGGTTTTCGCCTCTGCAGAAGGAGCATCATCAGATCCCTTTCCTTTATCAGGAGCCTTAGATTTACACTCCCTTCTGAAGTGCCCTTCCTTTCCGCATTTCCAGCACACCACCTTTGTAGGTTTTCCTGGAGATTTAGATCTCCCTCTAGATTTAGATCTCCCACTCGATGACTTTATTTTGTTTCTGTTCTGGGACCGTCCTCATACAAACAAGGCATCACCATTCTGGTTGTCCATATTTTTCCGTCTCCTCCTCTGTCAGCAAGGCTGAGACTATTTCATCAAACTGTAAAGCAGTTGCATTGCTACCTATTGCAATAACCAGACTATCCCACGAATCTGGTAGAGAACACAACAGACTGATGCACTTATCTTCATCTGAAATTTAATATCAATAGATGATAACTGACTTACCACAGTGTTAAACGCATTCAGATGCTCTGTCACCGAGTCTCCATCTTTCATACTCAGGTTATACAGCTTTTTCTGCAGGAATAGTTTATTCACCAGAGACTTAGATTGGTACAAAGTCCCTAACTTGTCCCACAGCTTCGCCGTAGCTTCCCCTAATACATTCAACAATACTGAATCTGACACACACAATCGTATTGTGCTCTTTGCCTTTCGATCCAACTTCTTCCATTCTTCATCGTCACTCCCGTTGGTTTAGTACCCGGATCTACCGCGATCCACTGATCTTTATCCACCAACAGATCCTCCATCTTGAGTTTCCACAACTCAAAACTCTGACCATTGAACTTCTCAATCTCTATCTTTCCGCTGCTCGCCATCTTCTTTCACCACCAGAATCGATCTCGCAGATCTCCCACTAAACAGGGTCTACCACAGGCCCGAGCGAAACCCCTCAGCAACAAAGGCGTCCCCTTGAAGCCAAAACAGCTCTGATACCAAATGTAGGTTTTAACCCCATACAGAAATTATCTGCATACAAATTCTAGATCACAGGAAAAATAAAAATGCAAGAGCATAACACATAAAACACATATACACAGAGATTTCCCACTGAATCTCAAAAGCGAGACTACCAGCTTAATTTTTCATTATGTTCCTTTCAATATTACAATACATATTTATACATGCCGAAGCATCCAATACCATGGACCAAAAAACCATCGCGTCCAAAACCATGGACCAAAAACCATCACGTCCAAAAAACATGTGCGAAAATCATGTACAAAACCATAGGTGGGTCCGCCCATCCTAACATAGGGTCCAAAACGAAAATTTTCTGGGGCGCTGCCCCGAACCCCATAAAGTGGGGTTACGGGTACCCCTCAAACCCCCTGTTAACTATGTGGAAAGAATATAGCACAACCCAACACTCATATAATTGCAAAACTTCTTGCCAATTGTTGGAGTCTTTAAGGGGCTTGCGTGCACCGACTTTCTTTTGGCTATTCTCATTTCTTGCCTCATAATTTGCTATAGATAGTCTAGGCACAACAATAGCTTTCTTTTTTAAATTGATTATCAGCTTATCTTCGTTGATAGTAACTCGGAGCACAAAACTGATAAAAGGCATGCCAAGCATTAAACTTGCAGATGGATCAAAATGTTGAATAGAAGAAATTTTAACAATACTCCCCCAAACTTTCAAAGGAATATTATCTACATAATGTGTTAACTGAACAGATCCACCAACTATTTCAAACACTAGAATGTTTTGGAGTGGCTTCCATAGATATTTAAATAAAGAGGGTCGAGCCAAATTATTAGATCCTCCAGTGTCAATGAAGGCATCTACATTTATCCATTCATTGCGAACTTGTACGTGGACTGGAATATAGATCAGACTATTGGTTTTGATAATCTTTTTTAATAGAGAATTCTCTTCTACTCTATTAAGTGTTGGGACTGTGAAACTGGTAGAGGCAGCAGTATTCTTCTTATATCGACAAAAAGAATTGAGTTCAGGCAATTTTTGGATTGGCTTCTTACCTGTTTGCGTTAATATTTCAGCAACTGATTTAGCATCTGACTCATCTCCAGAAACATCTGTAGTTTCTTCCGTTTCTTCTATTGCTTCTATTTCACTTGCATATGTTTGATCACTATAGTGTAATTCTTTAGAAATATCACTATCAGAATAATAATTACAAATTCATCTTTTGTACAGTGGGATGACTAATATCTTCATCTTTTGAAGCTTCTGTTAGAATATATACATCAGAAACTTCATCTTCTGAAGCATATAAAGACCAATCATCTTGAAATTCCTCAATTTCAACACAAGCTTTTAATTTGGAAGAGGAATTATTAGGACATTTGCGTGCAAAATGGCCTTCTTGCTTACAGATAAAACAACAATTGTTGTTTCTTGGATTCTTTCTCTTTTTCAGAAATTTAAATTTTCTGAAAGGCTTCTGGGGGTTGGATACTTTTTTGGGTCTGAATTTTCCATATCTCTTTGATTTCTTCTTCTTTCTAAAGGGTGTCCAGGGCAGCATTGTTTTGCAGACCTCTAAACTAGGTGTAATATCATGTGCTTTCTTCTACCAGAACAGATATTTAACCTTTTCTATACATCTAAAGAGAAGATCAACCCAATAGATTTGATCTATTCGTTTGTTCTGGACAATGAGATCTTTCATGATTAGATCTCCCAAATTACTGAGAAGCTTAGAAAAAAATGCAATTTTTCGAGCAATGTCAATGGAAAGATTTGCGTTAAAGACCTTTGCCATGAAACCTTTACCAAATTGATCAAGATATTTTAAATCTTTTAATTCCATACGATTTAAGTCTATAAGGAGCTCTTTTTTCTTTTCTATTGGCTCAGGTACAAATTGAGTTTTCAATAAGAGTTCTAGAGTAGCTAGTCCTGCTTCCATGACTACTCTACTTTCTTCATCTGAGGGTCCTATCTACCAATCATATACTATTCCAGCCATTCTTTTTTCTACTAGGACCATCATAGAAAAATTATCTAATTTTGTGGTGATCTGCATTTGATACAGAGCACCAATCCATATCCTGATTGATTCTTCACGATTGGATGAATTATCCAAATCAAGAATATACCCACTGGTATTTGCAGCATATAAATCTTCTTCAATTCGTGGGTATTTTGGGACTTCTTTCAAGACATGAGCTTTATTTTGATTGTTTATAGAGGGTAATATAAAAGAAGGAAGTTTAGAGGCTACCTGGTCTAGAGTCATAATTTCTTTCTCTGAAGAAAATTGTTTATCGGCTTTATAGGCCTCCGTTTTTACACTAGTCAACTTACTAGAAAGTTTTGAAGTTGACTCTTCTGCACTAGTGGCAGTAAATGCTTCTTCTGTATCTTCATCCTCTGCTTCTTTATCCCAATAGTTGGGAGTGCTCATATCAAATGTGAATTTTGGAATTTATTGAGCTTTTTTCTTCTATTTTCTTCTTTCTCTTTTTTCTTTGGAAACTTTCTCAAATTGTTGTTCTTCATAGAGTAGCCTAAGATTAGCATTTAACAAATCTGATTGCCAACCCAAATCATCAAGGACATATTTTGTCATTAATGATTCTTGATAGTCTTTAACAGATTTGGTCATATAATTTGGTATCGATTAGCTTCAAAATCCCTAAATCTTTAAACCAAAGAGCCAGTTGTTTAATCCTTTCGATATTATTACTGGTCTTAATTTCTCCTGTAACTTCATGACTGAAAACCTGTGAAAATGGATTTGGGGAAAGATCTTCTCTAAGTCATAAACTTTGATAGTCCCAAGGAGATGAGAAAGTCCTTAGGTATTGTAGAGTTCTCTAGACATAATGAGATGTCTAGTAGATGGCCTGTTTTTTGCAAAATCCTCCCTTGATCTCCCAATCAGCATTTTCAAAAATTTCATATTGAGGGAAAGTATCATTAGGGGCATAGTTTTCATCATTTCTCTGAAAAAAGGATGCTTCTAGTTCTTCAAAAATATCAAGATTCCTTAATGACAAAAGATATTTTTCTAAGTCTTCGTTGATTAGAATGGCTTCTAAATCTAGCATTCGGGCTGCTTTATATATACTTAATGCAAAATCGACTCCTCCAATCAACTGATAATAATTTAAGACTTTTAAAATCCAAATCATATTTTCATTGAATTGAGAAGACCACATATTGGATAGGCTTTTAAAATAGATCTTCACCTTCATGTTGGGTAAAGGATATATTTTTACCAAATCAGCATCTAGTCACAAAGATATGCCAAGATTTTTAGACTACCATGCTTGACATCATCGAATCCACTGATTTCTCCTTAATCGCAGACCTACAACTTTCTTGATTTCCTTTGTCCAATGATTTGCATTATTTCAAGGAGTCTGAATCTATCAAACTTGCAGATGGATCAAAAATGCTGAATAGCAAAAATTTTAACAATACTCCCCCCATCTTTCAAAGGAATATTTTCTACATAATGTGTTAACTGAACAGATCCACCAACGGTTTTAGACACTAGAATGTTTTGGAGTGGATTCCATAGAGATTCAAATAAAGAGGGTCGAGCCAAATTATTAGATCCTCGAGTGTCAATGAAGGCATCTACATTTATATATGGAAATATATACCAAAATATATGAACTCAAGCAGAGTAAGACTTACTTCAAAATCGATTCAAATATTATTGAACAGTATATTTGAAGCACGAGTTTTCTTCTCCTCAACCGAACATGCATGCGCACTATGACCTTTATCCCAGGTCTTCAAATGCCTTCGCCTTACAGTTCCAGGTTCTTTCAGATGACAGAAACTGTCCTCAGACAAGTGGCCCAGTAGGCTTCGATATTAATTCAAAGAAAAAAATTACAGAGCTTGAAATATTACAATACGAGATCAAGATCAAGAAGCACTCTGTTCAACGTTGTGGACTTCTTTCCATTGATCTCTCTTTTATAACCTCCTTAGGGAATCTAAACCTATCTAAGACATGACATAAAGGGGAAATAATTGAGGGTCCTATCAATATTCATTTCACTGACGGTGTCTACTCAACCTTTCCAGTACAATAATTACATTAGCTACAACATGTGATCATATTATCACATTGCTAGCTAAGTCTAGATTCTTTTGTACAAAGATTCTAATAGTATCCTTTTGGACTTCGGTCAGAATTGTAATCATCATCATTATCATCAGAGGAAAATTGTCGTTCGAATGCTTTCTTCTCAAGACTCATAAGATAGTTATATTCCATCAACTTTGAGTATTCTTTGTCGCAACTGAAATCATGCAGATCATGTGCATCTGGATAGCTGTCTTGAAAGGCCTGAAAAGTAGATTCCTCAACTTTACTTTTTTCCTTTAGAATTTGTTGATATTTGTTTGTTGTTATCTGAAGATGCTTTTGATGTTTGTCCTTGATTCTGATTTACTTTTGTTTTGTGAATATTCAGTTGTTGTGGGGTAAACATCACCTCTTGTCTTTCCCACTTGTTTAGAAATGATAAAGGACTGATATCAATGTCTAGAAAGGAATCTTTAAAAACTTTTTGGAGCGATGGAGAAGGTTGAACTACCAACTCAATGGCATTTAGAAGCTCCCATTTGAAGATCTGGAAGATATTAGTGGAAGTTTCGATTGCATGTTGCACCCATAATCTACAATTTTCATTAATTAATGCTTTTGATTGCGATCCTAGTTCGAAGATCATGGAAGTAAAATTTTGTTTGATAGCAATAAATTGATAAGATGAACGAAATTATTATTTGAGTTTCCTGAAATAATACTGATTGTTATTAATGCTACTTGATCAATCATAAAGCATAAATCTTTTGGTTCACCTTGAACTTCATCCAATTTCTACAACACCTGTCGTTTCTCGATTAGCTTCAACATCCCAAAATCTTTAAACCAAAGAGCCAGTTGTTTAATCCTTTCGATATTATTACTGGTCTTAATTTCTCCTGTAACTTCATGACATAAAACCTGTCAAAACGGATTTGGAGAAAGATCTTCTATGAGTCGTAAACTCTGATAGTCCCAAGGAGATGAGAAAGTCCTTAGGTATTGTAGAGTTCTCTGGACACACTAAGATGTCCTAGTAGATGTCTTTTTTCTGCAAAATCCTCCCTTGACCTCCCAATCAACAAAATTTTCAAAAATTTCATATTGAGGGAAAGTATCATTAGGGGTATAGTTTTCATCATTTCTCTGTAAAAAGGATGCTTCTAGTTCTTCAAAAATATCAGGAATCCTTAATGACAAAAGATATTTTTCTAAGTCTACTTTGATTGGAATGGCTTCTAAATATAGCATTTGGGCTCATGTATATATACTTAATGCAAAATCCACTCCTCCAATCAACTGATAATAATTTAAGACTTTTAAAATCCAAATCATATTTTTAGTGAATTGAGAAGACCACATATCAGATAGGCTTTTAAAATAGATCTTCACCTGCATGTTGGTTAAAGGATAGATTTTTACCAAATCAACATCTAGTCCCAAAGATATGCCAACATTTTTAGAGTGCCATGCTTGATATCATCTAATCCACTGATTTCTCCTTAATTGTAGACCTACAACTTTCTTGATTTCCTCTGTCAAATGATTTGTATGATTTTCAAGGAGTTTGAATCTATTGACAGAAGTGCCGAAATTATCATCTTGGGGTCCTTTTCCTAGTATTATAAAAAAGCTTCCTAGAATCATGACAAAATCTTTATTCATATCTCTAGTTAAAAAATCTGCTAAAAAATTAGTGTTACTAGGTATCCATTCAACATCAAAGTCAAATTGCTGAAACCAAATCTGCTAGGAGAGTAATCTTCCTCTAGCAAGTTGCCTTGGAATTTTGGCAGGTAAGAAATATTTGAAGTTCATAGAGTCATTACTTATAAGAAACTTCACAGGTGCCAGATATAATTCAAAAATTTGTATCCCATTAAATTTTTCTAAAGTTTCTTTTTCAGCGATATAATAATTCCTTTGACTAGGAGAGAATTAGCTTGATGCATCTGCACAGAGGATTTATTCTTCCTTTCCATCTTCTTTCTTCCTTCTCTCAAAAAGAAGAGCTACCCAAAAATTATCAGAAGCATCTGTTTGTAAAATCAAAAGGCCATCACCCTGTGGTTGAAGCTTTGGAAGCTGCTGACATTCTGATTTGAGTTCTTTAACTACTACAATTGCTTCTGCTGACCATCCTTCTCAGAGATGGTTTCTAATCAACGTTGTCTTTTCTGACAATCTGGGAATATATTTTTTCACATAATTCAAGACACCTAAAAATCTCTGAATAGTTTTAGTGTTTTTTAGTTCATCTGGAAACTGAGACAGTTTAGTAACAATATGGGGTTGCATTTGAATTTTCCCATTAACAACATTAATCCGCAAGAAATCTATATTGCCTTGAAATAAAACCATTTTCTTCTCAGAAAGGACTATACCATGCTTTTGAACTTCAGTCAGAAAAAATTTCTAAATGCTTGAAATGTGTTTCAAGATCAGGACTATGTACAAGAATATCATCAATATATGTTACAATAAAATCATACTTCCCAAAAATAAAATCCATTTGTTTCTGAAAGAATGCAAGGGCATTTTTTAGGCCAAATGGAACCACCTTCCACTGATAAAAACCTGCAGGGCATGTGAAGGTAGTTTTGTGTCTATCCTCTTCTTGGATCTGTATTTGGTAGTATCTAGATTTCATATCAAACTTACTGAATACCTTACTGTTTTGGATTTTCCGCATGATAGTTTCTGGTCTTGGTAAAGGGTAATGAAAACCCTGAGTTATGGCATTCAGAGGTTTATAATTGATTACCATTCTGGGCTTACGTCTAACTATTTCTGAATGATTTCTAACCAGAAACGCTGAACAAGAATAATGACACATGCTTGTTTCAATAAGATTCATATTGAGCAGCTCACTTATTTGTCTCTTGATTTCTTGTTCATCTGCAGGGGTACATGGGATTAATTTTCCTTTGACTCCATTGTCATCTAGAGTCACTATCTCTTGTTTTGGACTCTTGACTGTCCAAAATTGATGAGGATTGTTTGAAAAACTTTCCAGCAATTGTTTATGCATTTCAATCTACTCTACTAACCATTTGGGGTCAATGCAGGCCTTTTGTTTTGACTCCACTCGTTTCTCATATAATTGAAAAACTTCTTGCCAATCGTTGGAGTCTTTAAGGGGCTTGCATGCACCGACTTTCTTTTGGCTATTCTCATTTCTTGCCTCATAATTTTCTATAGATAGTCTAGGCACAACAATAGCTTTCTTTTTTAAATTGATATCAGCTTATCTTCGATGATAGTAACTGGGAACACAAAACTGATAAAAGGCATGCCAAGAATTAAACTTGCAGATGGATCAAAATGTTGAATAATAGAAATTTTAACAATACTCCCCCCAAATTTCAAAGGAATATTATCTACATAATGTGTTGACTGAATAGATCCACCAGCAGTTTCAGACACTAGAATGTTTTGGAGTGGCTTCCATAGAGATTTAAATAAAGACGGTCGAACCAAATTATTATATCCTCCGGTGTCAATGAAGGAATATACATTTATCCATTCATTGCGGACTTGTACCTAGACTGGAATAAAGATCAGACTATTGATTTTGATAATATTTTTTAAAAGAGCATTCTCTTCTACTCTATTAAGTGTTGGGACTGTGAAACTGGTAGAGGCAACAATATTCTTTTTAGATGGACAAAAAGAACTGAGTTCAGGGAATTTTTGGATTGGTTGCTTACCTGTTTGCGTTAATCTTTCAACAACTAATTTAGCATCCAAATCATCTCCAGAAACATCTGTAGTTTCTTTCGTTTCCTTTGTTTCTTCTGTTTCACTTGCATCTGTCTGATCACTATAGTGCAATTCTTTAGAAATATCACTATCAGAGCAACAATTACAAATATTCATCTTTTGTACAGTGGGATGACTAATATCTTCATCTTCTGAAGCTTCTGTTAGAATATCTACATCAGAAGCTTCATCTTCTAAAGCAACTAAAGACCAATCATCTTGAAATTCCTCAATTTCAACACAAGCTTTTAATTTGGAAGAGGAATTATTAGGACATTTGCATGCAAAATGGCCTTCTTGCTTACAGATAAAACAACAATTGTTGTTTCTTGGATTCTTTCTCTTTTTCAGAAATTTAAATTTTCTGAAAGGCTTCCAATGGTTGGAGACTCTTTTGGGTCTGAATTTGCCATATCTCTTTGATTTCTTCTTCTTTCTAAAGGGTGTCCAGGGTAGCATTGTTTTGCAGACCTCTGAATTAGGTGTAATATCATGTGCTTTCTTCTACCAGCACAGATATTTAACCTTTTCTGTACATCTAAAGAGAAGATCAACCCAATAGATTTGATCTATTCATTTTTTCTGGACATCGAGATCTTTCATGATTAGATCTCCCAAATTACTGGGAAGCTTAGACAAAAATGCAATTTTTTGAGCAATGTCATTGGAAACATTTTCCTTAAAGACATTTGCCATGAAATATTTACCAAATTGATCAAGATATTTTAAATCTTTTAATTCCATACGAAGTAAGTCTGTAAGAAGCTTTTTTTTCTTGTCTATTGGATCAGGTGCAAATTGAGTTTTCAATAAGAGTTCTAGAGTAGCTAGTCCTGCTTCCATGACTTCTCTTCTTTCTTCATCTGAGGGTCCTATCCACCAATCATATACAATTCTAGCCATTGTTTTTTCTGCTAGGACCATCATAGAAAATTATCTAATTTTGTGGTGACCTGCATTTGATACAGAGCACCAATCCATATCCTAATTGATTCTTCAGGATTGGATGAATTATCCAAATCAAAAATATACCCACTGGTATTTGCATTATATAAATCTTCTTCAATTCGTGGGTATTTTGGGACTTCTTTCAAGATATGAGCTTTATTTTGATTTTTTATAGAGGGTAAGATAAAAGAAGGAAATTTAGAGGTTGCTTGGTCTAGAGTCATAATTTCTTTCTTTGAAGAAAATTGTTTATCAGCTTTATAGGTCTCCTTTTTTACACTAGTCAACTTACCAGAAAGTTTTGAAGTTGACTCCTCTGCACTAGTGGCAGTAAATACTTCTTCTATATCTTCTTCCTCTGCTTCTTTATCCCAATATTTGGGAGTGCTCATATCAAATGTGAATTTTCGAATTTCTTGAGCTTTATTCTTCTATTTTATTATTTCTCTTTTTTCTTTGGAAACTTTCTCAGACTGTTGTTCTTCATAGAGTAGCCTAAGATTAGCATTTATCAAATCTGATTACCGACCCAAATCATCAAGGACATCTTTTTTCATTAAGGATTCCTGATAGTCTTTAACAAATTTGGTCATATAATTTGGTATCGATTAGCTTCAACATCCCAAAATATTTAAACCAAAGAGCCAGTTGTTTAATCCTTTCGATATTATTATTGGTCTTAATTTCTCCTGTAACTTCATGATAGAAAACCTGTGAAAACAGATTTGGGGAAAGATCTTCTCTGAGTTGTAAACTCTGATAGTCCCAAGGAGATGAGAAAGTCCTTAGGTATTGTAGAGTTCTCTGGACACAGTGAGATGTCCTAGTAGATGGCTTTTTTCCACAAAATCCTCCCTTGATCTCCCAATCAGCAAAATTTTCAAAAATTTCATATTGAGGGAAAGTATCATTAGGGGCATAGTTTTCAACATTTTTCTCAAAAAAGGATGCTTCTAGTTCTTCAAAAATATCAGGAATCCTTAATGACAAAAGATATTTTTCTAAGTCTGCTTTGATTAGAATGGCTTCTAAATCTAGCATTCAGGCTCCTGTATATATACTTAATGAAAAATCCACTCCTCCAATCAAATTATAATAATTTAAGACTTTTGAAATCCGAATCATATTTTCATTGAATTGAGAAGACCACATATTGGATAGGCTTTTAAAATAGATCTTCACCTGTATGTTGGGTAAAGGATAGACTTTTACCAAATCAGCATCTAGTCCCAAAGATATGCCAACATTTTTAGACTGCCATGCTTGACATCATCGAATCCACTGATTTCTCCTTAATCATAGACCTACAACTTTCTTGATTTCCTCTGTCAAATGATTTGCATGATTTTCAAGGAGTCTGAATCTATCGACAAAAGTGTCAAAATTATCATCTTGGGGTCCTTTTCCTAGTATAATAAAAAAAGATTCTTGGAATTGTGACAAAATCTTTATTCGTATCTCTAGTTAAAGAATCTACTAAAAAATTAGAGTTACTAGGTATCCATTCAACATCAAAGTCAAATTGCTGAAAGCAAATCTGCTAGGAGAGTAATCTTCCTCTAACAAGTTGCCTTGAAATTTTGGTAGATAAGAAACATTTGAAGTTCATAGAGTCGGTCTTTGTAAGAAACTTCATAGGTGCCATATATAATTCAAATTTTTGTATCCCATTAAATATTGCTAAAGTTTCTTTTCTAGAAATACAATAATTATTTTGACTAGGAGAGAATTCACCTGATGCATATGCACAAAGGATTTCTTCTTCCTTTCCATCTTCATTCTTCCTTCTCTCAAAAATAACAGCTACCCAAATATTATCAGAAGCATCTATTTGTAAAATCAGAAGGCCATCACCTAGTGGTTGAAGCTTTGGAAGCTGCTCACATTCTAATTTGAGTTCTTTAACTGTTGTAGTGGCTTCTGCTGACCATCCTTCTTGGAGATGTTTTCTAATTGAAGCTATCTTTTCTAACAATCTGGGAATATATCTCTTCCAATAATTCAAGACACCTAAAAATGTCTGAATAGTTTTAGTTTCTTTTAGTTCATCTGGAAACTGAGACAATTTAGTAAGAATATGGGGTTGTATTTGAATTTGCCTATTAACAAAATTAATCCCCAAGAAATCTGTATTGTCTTGAAATAAAACCACTTTCTTCTCATAAAGGACTATAACATGCTTTTGAACTTCAGTCAGAAAAATTTCTAAATGCTTGAAATGTGTTTCAAGATCGAAACTATGTACAAGAGTATCATCAATATATGTTACAATAAAATCATACTTCCCAAAAATAAAATCCATTCATCTCTTAAAGAATGTAGGGACATTTTTTAGGCCAAATGGGACCACCTTCCACTAATAAAAACTTGCAGTGCATGTGAAGGCAGTTTTGTGTCTATCCTCTTCTTAAATCTGTATTTGGTAGTATCCAAATTTCATATCAAACTTATTGAATACTTTACTGTTTTGGATTTTCTACATGATAGTTTCTGGTCTTAGTAAAGGGTAATGAAAACCCTGAGTTATGGCATTCAGAGGTTTATAATTGATTACCATTCTGGGCTTACCTCTGACTATTTTCTGAATGATTTAGTTGAAGCTTAGACAAAAATACAATTTTTTGAGCAATGTCATTGGAAAGGTTTCCTTAAAGACCTTTGCCATGAAATATTTACCAAATTGATCAAGATATTTTAAATCTTTTAATTCCATACAACTTGAGTTTGTAAGGAGCTATTTTTTCTCGTCTACTGGCTCAGGTACAAATTGAGTTTTCAATAAGAGTTCTTGAGTAGCCAATCCTGCTTCCATGACTGCTCTTCTTTCTTCATCTGAGGGTCCTATCCACCAATCATATACAATTCTGGCCATTGTTTTCTCTGCTAGGACCATGATAGAAAAATTATCTAATTTTGTGGTGACCTACATTTGATACAGAGCACCGACCCATATCCTGATTGATTCTTCAGGATTGGATGAATTATCCAAATCAAGAATATACCCACTGGTATTTGTAGCAAATAAATCTTCTTCAATTCGCGGGTATTTGTAGCCTATAAATCTTATTAAAAGTTTCTTTAGTCAATCTCTGATCTAGTTTATATTTAATTCATGGCCAATTTCTTAAGATCATTCTCTAATATAGATAGAAGAACTGTTTCTGAAGTTGATTCTCGGTCCATTGAAAGTGATATTATTGAACATAAGAAAGTAGAGGATCCTGAAAATTGGAACCCACCTGTCTTAAGTTCAAAATAAATTTTTCCGGTTCCATCTCTGTTCAATTTGTCAAGAAAAAATTGGCTCAAGGAAGTTGAATTAAAGATTAATATTTATGGTCCGTCTGTACAAATATTTGGTTTGAGTATATTTTCTGATGATGAAATCAAAAAATTCAAAAAATATGTCCAAGAGAAAAAATTTTCTTATTTTCATTTTGGAGGAATAAGGAGAGGATTAGTCCCACTATTTCGCCATGGACTTAATACTCCTTGTATATCTAAAGTTTTTGATACTCGACACTAGAACTATGACCATGCTCGTATCTTAACCATATTAGGAAATCTATCTTCACGTTGTCAGTATGGTACCATTTATGCAGACTATTCTATTAGTCTATCAAATGTCCATTTAAAAGACTGCTAGAAATTAATAGTCGGTGTCCAAGGTTTAGAAATGGTTGAAGATAGTGAATATATTTTTGTGTTAGTCCAAACCTCTTTCCAACTCACGAACAATGTACATCTGAAGTTAAAGCAACCAGTGTTAAAAGATTGTGTAGCCATAGGAGTTAGTAATGCTCAAGTTGAAGGTGTTCCTTATGACAAAGAAGCCCTTCCCAGTGACTGGTATATTCAGTACAGATCTTTGGCATCAACAAACACTCCATGAAACAAAATAAGAAGAATGTTTGTAAGCGATGGTCATGTTCGAATATTTCCTAATAGATCATCAATACCTAAGCCAATCTTTATGCCACAAAAGCAAGTTTTACCAACTATTCCAGAATCTGAGCAACCATCGACTAGTGGTTGCAAATATTTTTCAAGAAATGTATATAGCCATCCATCCATAGAAACCATTTTATCTATTCCATCAGACCAGTTGTATATTCCTGAAGAAAAACCATTCCTTGCTATTAATAAGATGTTCAAAACAAATGTATCTAATTTCTCCCCTGTAGAAGAATTCCAATATGCAAACCATAGAGATGTCAAAGGTGGAAAATGGCCACCAAAAAGCAAGTTTTGTACTTCTTCTTCTCAATCCAAACAACCACCCACTAGAGCTCATTGTGCACCATTACTTGAACATAATTCCCAAAATCCGAATGATCTTGACCAGATCTATCAAATCGGAAACTATCTGACTACTTGGTGTGCACATGCTGAAGATGTCCTTGATGATTTGGGTCGGCAATCAGATTTGATAAATGCTAATCTTAGGCTACTCTATGAAGAACAATACTCTGAGAAAGTTGCCAAAGAAAAAAGAGAAAGAAGAAAACAGAAGAAAAAATCTCAAGAAATTCCAAAATTCACATTTGATATGAGCACTCCCAACTATTGGGATAAAGAAGCAGAGGATGAAGATACAGAAGAAGCATTTACTGCCACTAGTCCAGAAGATTCAACTTCAAAACTTTCTAGTAAGTTGACTAGTGTAAAAAAGGAGGCCTATAAGGCCAATAAACAATTTTCTTCAAAGAAATAAATTATGACTCTAGACCAGGCAGCCTCTAAATTTCCTTCTTTTATCTTACCCTCTATAAACAATCAAAATAAAGCTCATGCCTTGAAAGAAGTCCCAAAATACCCGAAAATTGAAGAAGATTTATATGTTGCAAATACCAGTGGGTATATTCTTGATTTGGATAATTCATCCAATCCTGAAGAATCAAACAGGATATGGATTGGTGCTCTATATCGAATGCAGGTCACCACAAAATGAGATAATTTTTCTATCATGGTCCTAGCAGAAAAAAGAATGGCTGGAATTGTATATGATTGGTGGATAGGACCCTCAGATGAAGAAAGAAGAGCAGTCATGGAAGCAGGATTGGCTACTCTAGAACTCTTATTGAAAACTCAATTTGTACCTGAGCCAATACACAAGAAAAAATAGCTCCTTATAGAATTAAGTCATATGGAACTAAAATATTTAAAATACCTTGATCAATTTGGTAAAGACTTCATGGCAAAGGTCTTTAAGGCAATTCTTTCCAATGACATTGCTCAAAAAATTGCATTTTTGTCTAAGCTTCCAGGTAATTTGGGAGATCTAATCATGAAAGATCTCGATGTCTAGAACAAATGAATAGATCAAATCTATTGGGTTGATCTTCTCTTTAGATGTACAGAAAAGGTTAAATATCTATGCTGGCAGAAGAAAGCACATGATATTACACCTAGTTCAGAGGTTTGCAAAACAATGCTCCCCTGGACACCCTGGGGTCAATTATAAACCTCTGAATGCCATACCTCAGGGTTTTCATTACCCTTTACCAAGACCAAAAACTATCATGTAGAAAATCCAAAACAGTAAAGTATTTAGTAAGTTTGATATGAAATCTGGATACTACCAAATACAAATCCAAGAAGAGGATAGACACAAAACTACCTTCACATGCTCTGCAGGTTTTTATCAGTGGAAGGTGGTTCCACTTGGCCTCAAAAATGCCCCTACATTCTTTCAGAGATGAATGGATTTTATTTTTTGGAAGTATGATTTTATTGTAACATATATTGATGATATTCTTGTACATATTCGCGATCTTGAAACACATTTCAAGCATTTAGAAATTTTTCTAACTGAAGTTCAAAAGCATAGTATAGTCCTTTCTGAGAGGAAAATGGTTTTATTTCAAGACAGTATAGATTTGTAGGGGATTAATGTTGTTAACGGGCAAATTCAAATGCAACCCCATATTCTTACTAAACTGTCTCAGTTTCCAGATGAACTAAAAGACACTAAAACTATTTAGAGATTTTTAGGTGTCTTGAACTCTGTGAACAGATATATTCCTAGATTGTCAAAAAATATAGCTCTGATTAGAAAACATCTCCGAGAAGGATGGTCAGTAGAAGCCACTGTAGTAGTTAAAGAACTAAAATCAGAACGTCAAAAGCTTCCAAAGCTTCAACCACCAGGTGATGGCCTTCTGATTTTAAAAACAGATGCTTCTGATAACTTTTGGGCAGTTGTTATTTTTGAGAGAAGGAAGAATGAAAATGGAAAGGAAGAAGAAATCCTTTGTGCATATGCATCAGTGAATTCTCTCCTATTCAAAAGAATTATTATATTGCTGAAAAAGAAACTTTAGCAATATTTAATGGGATACAAAAATTTGAATTATATCTAGCACCTGTAAAGTTTCTTATAAGGACTGACCCTATGAACTTAAAATATTTCTTATCTGCCAAAATTTCAAGGCAACTTGCTAGAGGAAGATTACTGTCCTGGCAGATTTGGTTTCAACAATTTGACTTTGATGTTGAATGGATACCTGGTAACTCTAATTTTTTAGTAGATTCTTTAACTAGAGATATGAATAAAGCTTTTGTCACGATTCCAGGAAGCTTTTTTATAATACCAAGAAAAGGACACCAAGATGATAATTTCGGCACTTTTGTCGATATATTCAGACTCCTTGAAAATCATGCAAATCATTTGACAAACGAAATCAAGAAAGTTGTAGGTCTGCGATTAAGGAGAAATCAGTGGATTCGACGATGTCAAGCATGGCAGTCTAAAAATGTTGGCATTTCTTTGGGACTAGATGCTGATTTGGTAAAAATCTATCCTTTACCTAACATGCAGGTGAAGATCTATTTTAAAAGCCTATCTGATATGTGGTCTTCTCAATTCACTGAAATATGATTTGGATTTTAAAAGTATTAAGTTATTATCAGTTGATTGGAGGAGTTTATTTTGCATTAAGTATATATACAGGAACCCAAATGCTAGATCTAGAAGCCATTCCAATCAAAGAAGACTTAGAAAAATATCTTTTGTCATTAAGGATTCCTGATATTTTTGAAGAACTAGAAGCATCCTTTTTACAGAGAAATGATGAAAACTATGCCCCTAATGATACTTTCCCTCAATATGAAATTTTTGAAAATTTCGTTGATTGGGAGATCAAGGGAGGATTTTGCATAAAAAAGCCATCTACTAGGACATCTCAGTGTGTCCAGAGAACTCTACAATACCTAAGGACTTTCTCATCTCCTTTGGGACTATCAAAGTTTACGACGCAGAGAAGATATTTACCCAAATCCGTTTTCACAGGTTTTCTGCCATGAAGTTACAGGAGAAATTAAGACCAGTAATAATATCGAAAGGATTAAACAACTGGCTCTTTGGTTTAAAGATTTTGGGATGTTGAAGCTAATCGAGAAACGATAGTTGTTGTAGCAATTGGATGAACTTCAAGGCAAACCAAAAGCTTTACGCTTTATGATTAATCAAGTTGCATTAATAATCATTATTATTTCAGGAAACTGGAATAATTATGTCGTTCACCTTATCAGTTTATTGTTGTCAAACAAAATTTGTACTTCAATGATTTTCAAACTAGGATGGCAGTCAAAAGCATTAATTAATGAAAATTGTAGATTATGGGTGCAACATGCAATCGAAACTTCCACTAATATGTTCTAGATCTTTAAATGGGAGCTTCTAGATGGCATTGAGTTGACAGTTCAGCCTTATCCATCATTCCGAAAAGTTTTTAAATATTCCTTTCTAGACATTGATATCATTCCTTTATCATTTCTAAACAAGTGGGAAAAACAAGAGGTGATGTTTACCCCACAACAACCGAATCTTCACAAAATAAAAGTAAATCAGAATCAAGGACAAACATCAAAAGCATATTTAGGTAATAACAAAACAATATCAGTAGATGCTAAAGGAAAAAGTAAAGTTGAGGAATCTACTTTTCAGGCCTTTTAGGACAGCTATCCAGACGCACAGTATCTGCATGATTTCAGTTGGGACAAAGAATACTCAAAGTTGATGGAATATAACTATCTCATGAGTCTTGATAAGAAAGCATTCAAACAACAATTGTACTTTTATGATAATGATGATGATTACAATTCTGATTGAAGTCCAAAAGGATACTAGTAGAATCTTTGTACAAAAGAATCTAGACTTAGGTAATAATGTGATAATATGATCACATGTTGTAGCAAATCTAATTATTGTACTGGAAAGGTTAAGTAGACATCATCGGTGAAATGAATACCAACAGGACCCTCAATTATTTCCCCTTTATGTCATGTCTTAGATAGGTTTAGATTCCCTAAGGAGGTTATAAAACAAAGATCAATGGAAAGAAGGCCACAAGAAATTTACAACATATAAATCAATGGACCAAAATATAAGCTCAAATAGACAGAATAAACGAACCAATTTTTGGATTGGATGCTTACCTGTTTGCGTTAATATTTCAGCAATTCATTTAGCATCTGACTCATCTCCAGAAACATCTATAGTTCCTTTTGTTTCCTCTGTTGCTTTTGTTTCACTTGCATCTGTCTAATCACTATAGTGCAATTCTTCAAAAATATCAATATCAGAACAATAATTACAAATATTCATCTTTTGTATAGTGGGATGACTAATATCTTCATCTTCTGAAGCAACTAAAGACCAATCATCTTGAAATTCCTCAATTTCAACATAAGATTTTAATTTGCAAGACGAATTATTAGGACACTTGCGTGCAAAATGGCCTTCTTTCTTACAGATAAAACAATAGTTGTTGTTTCTTGGATTCTTTCTCTTTTTCAGAAATTTAAATTTTCTGAAAGGCTTCCGGGGGTTGGAGACTCTTTTGGGTCTGAATTTGCCATATCTCTTTGATTTCTTCTTCCTTTCCATCTTCATTCTTCCTTCTCTCAAAAGAATACATACACCACTATATCTATTCCATCAGATATGTTGTATCTATTCTCCCAAAAGAATAGATACACCACTGTATCTATTCTACCAGAATTAATCATAGAATTAAATAACATGTTAAAGAAGGATTCAACAAGTGGAAACTAGAGGCTAAGCAATCTTTTGAGGCAATCAAAGAATCCCTTATTAAAACACTAGTCCTCATAAGTCCTGATTTCAAAAAAGATTTTATATTTTTTTTCTTTCGCCTCAGAACATACTATTGCAACAGTCTTGTTGCAAAAGAATGATCAAGGATATGAGAATCCTATTGCATTTTTTAGCAAATCTTTGAGGGATGCTAAACTAAAGTACAACATAATGGAAAAACAAGCATTTGCTTTAGTTAAAGCTATAAAAGATTTCAGAGTGTACATCTTTTACTCACACATCATTGCTTATGTTCCAAATTCAGTAGTAAAGGACATTTTGACACAAAATGGGCCCGAAGGAAAAAGAGGCAAATGGATTGCCACTATTTTGGAATATGACATAGAAATAAAGCCTACAAAACTTATCAAAGGCCAAGGTTTAGCTAAACTCATGGTTGAATCGAATTGTTAGGCCTTTGATATAAATTTCATTGGTGCCCTAAATGATCAGGGAGAGATGGCAACTCCATAGATCAGTGAAGCTTTCATAGATTCACCCTCGTATGTAGATATCATATTTGTTTTACTAAGTTTACAAGCTCCTCTTGATTTATCCAAAACTAAAAGTAGATTTCTGAAAATGAAATCAATGAAATATTGTATCATAGAAAATGGTTTATTTTGGAAAGATAATGGTGACATTTTATTGAATTGTTTATTAAATATGAAGCTGACAAAGTTATGCAAGAATTTCATGCAGGAGATTCTGGAGGACACCTATACTGGAAAACAACTGTTGATAAGATTTTAAGGGCAGTTTTTAACTGGCCCACCCTTTTTGAAGATGTCAAAAATTATGTGACCTCCTATCACAAGTGCCAAATATTTGAAGGCAAAAGGAAACTCTTGCCATTACCCCTCAAGCTCGTCTACACAAAAATTCCTTTTTAACAATGGGGTTTAGACTTCATTGTGGAAATCCACACATCCTCATCAGCCCAACATAAATGGATTTTGTCAGGGGTTGATTGTAACTTTACTAAATTGATAGAA
Source organism: Pinus taeda (assembly GCA_000404065.3). Taxonomy (NCBI): domain Eukaryota; kingdom Viridiplantae; phylum Streptophyta; class Pinopsida; order Pinales; family Pinaceae; genus Pinus; species Pinus taeda. Next base: position 56,670 of record APFE030279985.1, on the reverse strand, counting down.
GACGTGCCTTCTAGACAAGCCATAGACTCTGTCATCATTTCATTCCTTGGGAACAACATCCTTTCTATATTTGGATGCCCCCAAAAGCTCATTACTGATAATGCAGTTGCTTTCAAATCCAAGAAAATGGTAGACTTTTGTAACAGATATCACATTACCCTTGGCCATTCCATTGTCTATTACCCTCAAGGTAATGGACTTGTAGAATCCTCAAACAAATCCTTGTTAATATCATCAAGAAACTGCTAGAAGACAAAAAGAAGACCTAGAACAAAAAGTTGGTTAATGCCTTATGGGAAAATAGGCTAACTACCAAAAACTCCATTGGTACATCTCCATATCAACTAGTACATGGAATGGATGTTGTTTTTCCATCCTCTTTAGGAGTACCAATGATGAAAATGATTCAAGAATTATAAGTAGAACCAAATGATATCCAAAGGAGAATAAATCAGACAATACACTTGCAGCAAACAAGAGAAGAATTCTATGTCAAATCGCAAGTGATCCAGGATAGAATCAAAAAGATTTTTGACAAGAAAACCAAAGCTGATGATTTTTACATAGGTGACAAAGTACTCAAATGGGATTTCAGAAGAGAAGAGAAAGGTAAACATTGTAAATTTGATTTTCTATGGCAAGGCCCTAATACCATTTATGGTTACAGAGGTAACAACGCATTTTTCTTGAGAGATTTAGATGGAACAGATCTACCAGGAGGACCAGTCAATGGTAGAATGCTGAAGCATTACTTATCCACAGATTAACATTAGTTCATTTTACTCTTATCATTGTATATAACATTGCAAAGTTTAGATTGGATTGGATGGTAATCTTTTGAGGTTGAAGCCCAGAGAGAACGCCCTGAGCTTTGAAAGGTGTACCATCATATGTACGAATAAAGAAAATCATAGAGGACCAGTTATAAGCCAACCACAGCCAAAGTTTCTAAGGCTACTAATCTTAAGGTTCTTGACATTTCACCAGGAAAGGTCATCCCCATGTGGAGCTGTCAAACAGACATGGTGAATGAGAGAGAATATGAATGATAAAGCTTGCATTACAATTTTTATTAACAATAGATGTACATTTATAGTACAATATGGTGACCGTGGGGATTCACATCCCAAGGTCCCTTGGACTACTTAGTCTATTCGGCTTCCACACTAACCCATTTAGGATTAGGTGTCCAACATTCCCCCCCTTAATCCGAAGGGTTATGTATGAGTCCAAGAAAAGAGCTATAATACAAAATGTGCAAAAATGCATGGCAGCACTAGGCTGAATGTGCTTTATGAAATGTTGGTATAAAGGGCGGTGGTTTAAGGATGGCCACCAACACTGGAACGCATAGTGCAGTTCCCGGAACTCTTCCAAAACTGACAAGAAGCTGAAGTCTTCTGCTAGAGGAAGTGATCCTATTGTTTTAGAGAGGGAAACCTTCAACCATAAAAGGGAGGCCTCACCCCGCATAAAAGGTAAAACTTCAACCTGTAAAGGGAAGTCTCAACCTGTGATGGTTTAAGGATGACCAACAACTCTGGAATGCTTATGCAATTCCTGGAACTCTTCCAAAACTGGCAAGAAGCTGGAGTCTTCTGCTAGAGGAAGTGTTCTCAATTTTGTTTCCGAACTCTTCCAAAACTGGCAAGAAGCTGAAGTCTTCTGCTAGAGGAAGTGTTCCAGATTTCCTACTGAAGGCATGTTCAGGCATCTTTGTCTCTGGCTACAACTTTGAAACTGGTGTGGCAGGTTGTGGCTGAGGCTCGCTTGATGTGGCTTTGAAGCTTGTAGATGACCATCATTTCCCCCCCTGTCAGATACAAGGTGAGAAGATGGAGAAAACTCAACTGCAAGACTGTTCAATATTCTGGAACAAGTTCTGACATGTGTTTGGAATATCTTCTTGGCTGTTGATGCCCATTGCCAGGAAGCGATCCATCCTAGATGAATCTTTGTTCTTGCAGGGTGTTTGTTGTTGAAGCATCTGCTTGAAGAATGAATGGTTTTATGGCAGTGCTTACATGGATGAAGATCAAAACAGTGATCTTTCAGATGGCCAACTCGATCACAGTGTTGGCATTTCACAATCTGTTGTTGTTGTTGCTGTTGTTATGGAAGAGGAGCAGATTCTGGAATAGCTGAAGCTGAACTGTCATAAGGAGCAGGTGAACTGTCATAAATGAAACCAGCACTCTGAAACTGAATGGGCTTGGCATAGTCTGGAATATGAAAGGACAAGTCCTTGTCATATCCAAGACCGGTTCTGTGCTTGTTGTGGACAAGCTGTTCCCAAGGTCTAATGATGGGTTTGGGAAGTGCAGACTGAACTTCTGCATCTGCATTTACAACTGCTGCTTTATTAACTTGCTGTTGATGGGTGGTTGTCTCAATGTTCTGAACAAAAACACGTTCAGAATGACTTCTCTGTTTTAATTCTTCTTGCTGAAGTTGAGATTCCAACTGCAAAAATTCAATGTTTTCTTGTGCATTTTTCAAACAGATTTGAATGTCTGCAACAATGGCTTTATCAATCATAATTGTATTGTCCATGGTAGAGTGTATTAGAGTATTCAATAATTCTAATACAATACCCATTCTATCCATTTCACAGTAATATCACTGCAAAAAATTGATTTGTATACCACTTTGTCTTAAAAAATCTTCAAGTATGTAGGCTCTCAATATACCTTCATATACTGTCGTTTAGTGCAAGAAAAATCTGAGAATGACTGTTCTTATATACTTTAAAGTTTACCAGTAAAACTTTTCTTCTCGTTGGACTTGGTGAGGGTAGAGGCAGTTTGTGAATACATTATCAAGAAAGGAAATTCTAGCTTCTGGAACTGTGTAGCATCATCAGAACGAATAAATGATTCAATAGCATCGCTGACCAATGAATAGCCAACAGAACCCTCAACAACAAAAAAGTTTTGCCTCTGGTCTGGCGCCTTTGAAAGTCTGGCATTCAAACATTTACAAGGCTCCCTGTCGCGTCCAAAGGCCACTTTTACAACACTCAAGTTCTTGACAAATAGAAAAACATCATCGGGCATCGGAGAATAGAAATGGCATTCATCATATTCAAACTCGGAAGCCCAAGCCCGGACGGAGGTCACTCGAAATCCTTTTTTTAACAGTCAATTCGTGCATTCAAAGCTGTTGTATGTTGGTGTAAGTGTGTCATGACAGACGGTGCCAAGAGAAACTTAATATTAAAAAATACAATTTACTTAAGTATACACCTTCAATCTCATATGCTTTTACTCTGTCTAACTTTGGATTTGCTACTCACGACTGTCATGAGGCGCTTCAGCCATCGAATATGACCATGAATTATCTGAACCATAGAAACAAGGCATCTGAGCTTGGATTATCATCTGACGGTGAAACCCTATGGTTCAACAGAAAACAGGTTTGTAGTGCCTCTATAAGGTATTTTCTGCTCTTCGCAAAAAATTTCTTCTACTCTTAGAGGGTCCTAGAATTGTAGCATATAGTAGCCTTTTACATTTTATTTTAAATAGATGACCGAAATCAAGCTGAACAGCACACAGTTGATTGCAAATCGCTTACTTCACAAAAATGAAGCCAGGAAGAATTATACGATTGTCAACTCAAGGAAAAGTCTGGGACATGTCATAGTTAACAACAATATTTACACGCTCAATGTCGATTCTTCCGGATACACAACAACATGGTCATATATTTAGAGAAAGCGATATTTAGAGAAGATTTCGACCAGCATCGCAACTCATTCCTCCACAATTCTCTAAGCACCAAAATTACCAATTCCACTGTGCGTCGAGAATACCAATAGACACATCTGGCTGGATCCAGTTTCTAGCAAATAATCTTTGCCAATTTGATGCAGCAAAGTGCAGATATACAAACAAATCGCTTCGAAGTCACCCAAGGAAATGTATCATTATGACAGAAACGCAACTTACATTTTCATTCTCGCTTTCGCTTTCCTGCATTTTCATTGCTACGCATGTTACTGGATTCAGATTCCACAGTACGCACTGTAAGTTACATCTCTATCCAGAATACTAGTCTGTTTTTCCATCAGGAAGCCTTCTTCTATTACTAATGATCAAACAAATCCAAATTTGCTCATGCCCAACATAATCAGATAACAATCCTCCCTAAAACTGTTATGCAAAGCCTTGAAACAGAATACCCTTCAGGAGGTTACCCACAGGAAAACCCCCAATAGATAACGGGCTTTACAAAGACCAAATATGACCGGAAGGGAGCTTCTATAAGCGACCCAAGTTATCCAAATTCAATAGAATCTGAAGCAGAATATGGTTGTGATTAGCACCAAGACGATGAAGAATGGGTAGTGGATCAGGAAAATCCAGACACAGATGGGCGTACCGACTACAGCAAGAAGATACAAGAAGATACCAACGAGGAAAGGAGCATTTAAAGAACCACGGCGCTCGACGATTTTATTTGCAAATATGGCAAGCAACACAACGTTTCAAATACCCACGCAGCACAACGTTTCAAATATATGGACTTAACTGTGGCATATCCCACTCAGGGAGCATTTTTAATACATCAATTTTAAAACATGACAGACAGTATTTCAAATACCAGACCATATGTGTTTCAAAAACAAAGGTTTCAACGTACGCAACCTCATACCATGTCGGGAGCCATTCGTTTAAACTGTCAGGAGCCTCATACCCTGTCAACAACCATTCGTTTAAACTGTCAGGAGCCTCATACCATGTCAGCAGCCATTAGTTTAAACTGTCAGGAGCCAGTGAATCAAGTTGCCGAATTTGCTGCGAATACCATGATATTTTAACGTATGTCCCGCAGAAGGCAGTGGACAGAGGAAAGAGGCGTTATGTCAGGACAAGGCAGCGTAGGTCAGGGAGACAGAACGCAGAACTGACATATATAGACATATATAGAGACCACAAAAACAAGTGGCTCAAATTGGAGCAGGACCAGCAATCGCCCGCTCTGATACCATGTTAAACAGACATGGTCAGGGAGAACAAATAGGAAAACAATAGGAAAGATAAATCATGCGATGCAATTTTTATTAACAATCTGATATACATTTATAGTACATTTGGTGACCGTTGGGATTCACATCCCAAGGTCCCTTGGACTGCTTTGTCCATTCGGCTTCCACGCTAACCCTTTAGGATTAGGTGTCCAACAGGTTCAAAGGGTATGAGAGTGTAGGCGATTTAAGATAGGATGAGATAAACTATAGAGAGTTAGGGGAGAGAGGGGGGAGGTCAGATTTGGGTGGGAATTCCATCGCTTTAGGGCAACTACGAAATGACAAATAAGAAGATGAAGACCCAGGTAATGGATGAGACTATTGAGCTAAAATGGTGAAAGCAGGGTATTTTGACACTGAGTAAACCCCAGGTACTCTGGCTAGGGTTGTGGGAATGTCCAACGAGATGTCCGAGGAGGTGACCGATAGTTGCGAAGGGAAAATAGACTAGTTGGGGTCCAGTGCAAATGGATCCTCAGAATAATCAACAATGTCACCCTCCATGTTAACCGACAACAGATAAATAACCGTCCCAAAAAATTACCCAGCTGACAAATTCCAGGTTAGTGAGGTGAATAGAGCAAGTCACCGTGAACAAACTGGATGGTCTACAAACGGAGGTGGTTAGCTAGAAAGCGAGAGGGTAATGCCCGTGAAGGTGATAACACGTGGCTACGTTGCCTGTCCAAGCCGATGGGTAGGCTGCCATCACCGAAGCTCTCAAACCCTAGGCCATAGTTCGAGTTTCATCACCCTCCATGATTTTCGCTCCCTTTGGCATTATCCAAACTTTCTTTTAGATGGTTGTTATTGTTACAACATTTTGATTTAACTATCATTGACAAGATAGGAAAACAAAACATAATTACATATTTTGTTTATCTAGACTTGCTTTGCCTATTGGTGATGAAGGGATGGTCGATGATTAGCTTCCAGATGAGCACCTATTTTCTATCTCAGTGCTCTCTCCACGGTTTGCTGACATAGCCAATTGTTGCAAAATTTCCCCCAAATCTGTCATATAGGAAGAAGAGAAAAATTGTAAGGAAAAGCGCCCATTTCACTTGGATTGGGGGCAATCTCTTCAATATGGGACTAGATCAGACCTTAAGGAGATGTGTCAGGGAAGATGAAGTCTTTGACATCCTCTCGGCCTGCCATGATGGGCCCTGTGGAGGTCATTTTGCTGCCAAGAGAACAACTTTCAAAGCTCTACAAGTTGGATATTATTGGCCCAATCTCCACTAAGATGTAAGAAGGTATACCAACAGATGTGATCAGTGCCAAAGGATGGGAAAGCCCACACCCAGGAATGAAATTCCTTTAAAAACCTAGGTGGCCTTGGAGCCATTTGATAAGTGGGGCATGGATTTCATTGGGCCAATTGATCCACCATTAGGGTAGAAAAATTACATCATTGTGTGCACTGATTACTTGACAAAGTGGGTTGAGACAAAGGATATCAAGGTAAAAACAAAGTAGAAAGTGGTTGAGTTCTTAAGGTAAAATATCTTCTACAAATTTGGGTACCCCAGGGAGATAGCCATCGATCATGGAGCTCAATTCACATCACATCTGATCAAGAATCTTCTAAGGAAAATGGGAAAGTAGAGGTTACAAATAGGGAATTGGAGAGCATCCTCACCAAGGTTGTGAGCAACAGTGGGAGAGATTGGGCAAACATATTAGTGGAGGTCACTTGTGCCTCTAACACCACTTGGAAAAAAACTACTGTGTTCACTCCATATGATCTGGTGTATGGAAAGAAAGCTCAGCTTTCTATTGAGTTTGAGTAGAATACTTTGAGAATCGCAAACCAATTGGACTTAGATGTCACCAAAGCAAAACAAGAGAGGCTACTCCAATTGAATGGCTTGGATGAGTTCATATGCAGGACCTCCTACACACTGAAGTTATACAATTTCAAAGGAAGGTATGGCATGATATGCATATCAAGGACAATATTTTTCAAGAAGGGGATTGGCATTATTATATTATTCTAGGTTCAAGGATTTCAAAGGAAAACTGATGACAAGATGGTTAGGCCCATACCTGATAGAAAAATGTCATGACAATGAATCTGTTCAAATCAAGACCATTGATGAGGAAGGGATTCCCTTGCTTGTCAATGGCTATAGGTTGAAGGTATCCAAAAAACCTATGTCTAAGGAAGAATTCATCAGTATAATCATCAGATAAGTCAATGTGATGGGAAGTGTCATAACTTCCAGTCCATAACATTTCTAAATATTTTTGAAAAAATAAAAAATAAAAGGCTTGGATGAAAACCTTTATGAGGCATCTGAGGCCAACTCCTGGGTTGAAAACCTCTTTGAGGCAGCCCAAGAGAAAAAAAGAGAAGAAAAATAATAAATATCCCTAGATGAAAACCTCTCTTGAGGCACCTAGGGTAGGCATATAAGCTGAAAACCTCCTTTGAGGAAGATTGTGTGTCTAAAAAAAAAAACCAAACAAAAAAACACAAGAAATGGATCTACACCATGTCTGTTAATATTTTTTTGTGATTTCGCAGGATTAAAGACAGTGGTAGAATCCATAGCTACAGGGCCAAAATTCTCAAGATTCCCTTCACTCCTCCATCCATCTACTTCACATCCATCATCCACACTCATGTGATCACCCCTCTCCACCATCCCATTAGCCCAAAATTCAAGTTTCACCCTCCCTCTAGATTGCTACAAGAAGGACCTGTAAATGCTATAGGAAGGTCCTGTAGCACTACAAGAGGGTTTTGCAAAGCTACAGGAGGGATATTTGAAGAAAAGGACAACCTAGCATGACCTTGAAAAGGATGAATAAGATTCCCCCACCATGATTTACCATCCATCGATCTCTCATCCATCCCATTTCATAAAAAATAATCACTAAAATTCCTCCACTCTGCCTTACCCCTATTAATTTTTTTGGAAAAACACACAGAGGTTGTCCTCTTCATTTCTACAAATATACACCACTCCCTCAAATTCCTAGCATTGTCCTCAAGGCCTTTTACATCCTGTCTCATCATCGTCATACAACTTGAAGACCTCAGAGGAAAAGGAGAGGACTCCTATAGGAAGAAAACCTCCTACTGTAGCAGCCTATGCACACATCATCGAAAACAATAATATTTTTTTTTTTTAATGAGTAGGGGAGGTGATGAAAACTTATGAGGCCAATCTGCAGTAGTCATATGACTCCCAACATGACTCTCCACCAGGAGTAGTAGCTTGGACACCAACAAGGTACCTACACACACAACAAACACAACAATCAAATATCATAAGGAGAAATGAAGAAATACATATGAAAGAAACACAACAAGTCAACTCCCTTGATGCTAATAATGTGATCCATCTCCAGCATGCAAATACCTGCATTAGCTTGATCATGAGGTAGGCGTTGGTATGGAAAACTCTCACCTCCTCCCTATGTGTAAATAACGAAAAATGTGTAAATTTTGAGAGGAGATGTTTTAATAAACTAGAGTTGGCCAGTTAACTTGGTCACCCTTGGAAAGTAAACTAAAAGTGATGGTAAGAAATCATGCAACGTGGAGGTGTCACATCAGTCGAATTGGGATCACAGAGAGTGGGTGGTGATTACGAGGAAAGAGGGAATAATTACTCCAAGTGGGGACAATAGTACAAAAGAGGAAACCTTCTGTGACTGCCAGGTCACCACAACGCTCCAAGCCTAAGCCAAAAATGGAATATTATGTATTGGGGCTCAGATTCTTTTGCATAATTGCTCATTTCAAAAATAGCTAAGGAGAGGACAAGGTCAATATTACATCAAGGAGTTTAAAACCCTATTCTTCCATTGCTACAGGAGGAAGCCATAGGCAAGCCTGCAACTGCTAGAGGAGGGCCGAGAGACTACTACAGGAAGACTGAAAGGGTGAAGGAATGCCACAAAGGGTTGAATTGGTCTCCAAATTATTACCTTCATCCCATTCCACTTGATAAA